>SJYQ01003598.1:1022623-1085578 GCA_006410935.1 Redunca redunca
GACCCAACCAGTCCATTCTGAAGGAGGTCAGCCCTGAGATTTCTTTGGAGGGAATGATGCTAAAGCTGAAACTCCAGTACTTTGGCCACCTCATGCGAAGAATTGACTCATTGGAAAAGACTCTGATGCTGGGAGGGATTGGAGGCAGGAGGAGAGGGGGATGACAAGAGGATGAGCTGGCTGGATGGCATCACTGACTGCATGGACGTGAGTCTGAGTGAACTCCTGGAGTTGGTGATGGACAGGGAGCCCTGGCGTGCTGCGATTCATGGGGTCACAAAGAATTGGACACGACTGAGCGACTAAACTGAACTGAACTGAAAATAGAAAATGTAGGAATAGGTACAATCCCAGATGCTAAGGAAAGAGAAACTTCAAGAGACAGGAAATATACAAAGCATCAAATACTATAGAGAGGTCAAAAAAAACAGGTCTCAGATCTGTCTGATTTGTCTCTTCAAGGTCACATGTGGAGGAAGCAGCTAGATGGAATGGTTGAAGAAAGAGTGGGTAGTGAAGACACAGAGTCAGTCATAGCCAAGTAACTAAGTATACTCTCAAATGGTTTGTAGGTGAAGGAAGCAAGGACTGTTGGCTAAAGGAGGTATCAGTGGAATGTAGTTTTTAATAACTATGGGTTGCTTAGGTAGGAGACAGGTAATTTTCTATGCTGAAGGGGAAAAGCAAGTAGTGAACAAGATGTTGAAGACAAGGAATAGCAGAGAACTGTTAGAACAAAGGGCTTGAGAAGGAAGAAATCCAGACCTTGGGGAGAGCTGACCTGAAGTGTAAAGAGACATCTATTTGACAGAGGCAGGTATAGACAAGATAATGAATGATCCTAGATACAGTTCTCATCTGAGAACATCAACATCATTGTGAAGATATGGTACATTGCTGACTGATAGAGCCATAGGATAGAGTGGTTGAGCCTCTAAAAAAATCCTACAATGTCTATTGTAGTAAATAAAAAGAGGAAAAATTCTAGGTACATAAAAGACTTTACAGGTGTCACTATTGACCAGACTGAGGTTGAAGCCATGACTTTATAGTGGCTTCAATTTATAATTTCCCCCCAGTTAGTTCCATGGTCCAAGTGCAGAAACAGAGGAAACAGAGTTGATCAGAATTTACAGTGGCCAAGAAAAGGGATATATGATATTAACAAGAATTGCCCCCTAGGCTGGACAGAATGATGGGCAAGGAAAACAGAGAACTATTAGGTGAAGGAAGGTAGGCATCAACAACCAAACAAGTGTCAAAAACCGCAAGGAACAGATGCAGCAGGTGAGAGGTGGAAAGATAAATGTTTGTGGTCAAAGGTTGAGATGCTGACATTTGTGAAAGTCAAGGAATTGGATAGCCCTCTGTATAGTAACCACTCTACCAGGGGAGGGCCCAGGGAAGGAAGGAGAACAACCAGCTCTGTGCCTGAGTCTTCAACGAACGTGCAGAAAGATGAGAATGGCCACAGCTGGCAGTGAAGATGAGGCTGGAACATGAATGATTTGGGTGGTGTAGCCAAAGACTATGTTTTTTGAGAGAAAAAGAAATAGGAAGAAGAATGATTTGGAAGCAGCAATGTGGGGCATTGGAAAAAGTTGCATTGCTCTAATGTCAGGATAAAAGCTAAGGAAAATGTGTTGGAAATTCAGGTAAAAGAACTTCCAGGCAAGTGGTACCCCCTGGGAAGAAAACTTTCAGTAAAGACAGAAGATAGAAAACTCAGTAAAGAGACTAAAAATATGAGTTTGTCAGCATGGACAGGCCAGCTTCAAGGGAGCGATGCAAATGGTTGAAAGGGATAGTACGCAACAGGGAAAGGGAGCGGAGTGAGAGGAGGGCGGAGATGCGGGGATGTGCCCAGATGGGCAGCGACGACCCAAGGGCATGGTTGCCAAGGAGAGCCGTGATGTGAACACTGGCAGAGCTTACTGCCTTCAAATGTCCAAAAGAAACTTTGGAATAAACTTGTTTTGATGCTAGAAAACCATGGCATTTGCTCAGGGTTCCAAAAACCCTGTTGGTGAAAATATGATGCCTCCAAAATAATCTTTTTCTGTGTGTGTAGGGCAGGATTTTCTTTTACCAAAAACAGAGCTTGTGGTAGAAACGGCAGTGATTCCACTACCAAATAAGAGGGCACAGATCTCTCTTGGTGGCACCCGCTGGACTGATTCAGCCAAGTGTCCCAGCTTGCTGTACTTAGTCACTCAGTCGTGCCCGACTCCTTGTGACCTCATGGACGATAGCCCACCAGACTCCTCTGTCCCAGGGGATTCTGCAGACAAGAATACTGGAGTGGGTTGCCATGCCCTCCTTCAGGGCCCAGCTCATCTAGTCACCAAATAACAAAGCTTATAAAGCTTATATTCAAACCCTTATCTAACAGAATCAAAGTCTGTGTTTTTTGTATTAGCTTGCCTCTATCTGAAGTAGACTAACAATAACTATCTATGTGTGTCTCACAGTCACTACAGAGAAAGAACAAATGAGTTAACACCTGCAAAAGTAATGAACTGTACTAGCAGAGATACACTGTACAAATATTAGTCACTATCACCAAATGGGGCTTCCCATGTGGCGCTAGCGGTAAAGAACCCACCTGCCAGTGCAGGAGACATAAGAGATGTGGGTTTGATCCCTGAGTCAGGAAGATCCCCTGAAGGAGGGCATGGCAACCCACTCCAATTCTAGCCTGGAGAATCCCAAGGACAGAAGAGCTTGAGGGTCTATAGCCCATAGAGTTGCAAGGAGTAGGACACGACCGAAGCAACTTAGATCATAAGCATGCACTATTATTACCAAATAATTTCTGATGTGACAGTTTGAGATACACACTGTAAACAAAATATGAAGTGCAAAAAGAGTGGGGTAGAGAGGTTGGGCCAAGACTCATGCGGAGTGACTCAGCAACGGTTCTTGGAGGAGGTAAGATTGGAACTGGCCGTTGAATGATATGTTTCATTTTCCCCAAAGATCCCTCTCTTCTCTATCCCCAGGCATACCCTGCTTAACTCCATTTCAACCAAGCTGAGGAATTCTGTCCTCCAGGAGAGAATAGGAGGAAAACCAGAAAGGCCTCCTTCTGCTCACTGGAGCCAGATATGGGATGGGACAACAGAGCCCACCTACCTCACAGGCCATCATCTCCCCTTGGCAAAAACACTCCGTGCTGCTCCAGCCCAGCTCCTGGGGCCTGACCTCTTTTCCAAGCCTGTGGTCAGCCTGCTTATCGGGCCTGACCTCCTCCAGCTGGATCTTGTTTTCGACTTGGCTTCTTTTTTTCTCAGCTGTTTCCATTTTAGGTCTCTGTTACTGATTCTTGAAAGTGAAGTAGCCAAGCTCCCTCCCTCTGCCCAGGTCGAGGCAAAGTGATTGTATTTGGACACTGTGGACCTAGGTGGGACCAAGGTGTCCATCACTGGCCCTCTGGTACAGCCTCACTGGAGTACTGCTGGGCCTCCTCTAGGATTCTGGAGTTCAGAATCAGAGGATAGATAACCTAACTTGGTAAGAACAAAACGAAGAAAGACCCAACATGAAGGAAGTGCAAAGACCTTGTTTTTCCAAATAACGGTTAAAGGAAAGTCCAGGGCCAAAGGGTGTAGATCCCTGAACATCCATTGTCCATCTTCCTTCCATTTTGAGCAGTTGAGCTATGGAAGGGCATTACTGTACAGCTTTTTTCCAGCTCAAGCTTCAGCATAGACAGAGCCAGAAGCTCATCCATCCTGTCACATAAACAACAAAGACACACAGAAACCTCTTCCTAAATTTTTGCACCACAGATGTGGGGATGTGTCTCCACCTCCAGGAGCAAGTGGCTTCCTGGAAGGCTTGAGGGGATTAAAGAAAGCAAGACTAATTCTCCCTTTAACCCAGTGTCACACCACCGCCCTGCCCGCCCTCCCCCTTCCCACCCACAACCCCTCCTACTCCCCAAGGGGTGCCATTTTGGAGCCAAAATCCACTTTGTCAGCGCAAGAGCAGCCCTGCCTTCTCTTGCTCCACACACCATGTGACCCTGGAGAACCTCCAGGGCATATTTCATCTGGCATCAGTAACTAGAGGTCACCGTGACCCAGGACTTCCTGCATTCTCAGGCCTGGCAGCGGCTGCCAAAGCCAGCCGTCGTGGGGGAAGCGGAGCACCGCTTGGGGGGGAGCTGACCACGTGTGGTGTTGCCCGCCCCAGCTGCCAGCAGACAGCAGCACTGGTTTTCCACTGCCGGCCATTCATTGGACTTGGCCAGCTCCGTTCCTTCCCTGGGACCAAGTCAACAAGCTGAGACCAGAGAAGCTGCAGCACTGGCATGCAGAGTAAAGCCATTTCTGTCTGCGTGCACTCCGTGGGCAGCAGCTGTGCTCCATGGCCCCGAGATGCTGATTCTTCACCAGTCCTACCTGCTGGGCACTGCAATGGGTCAGGGTTCAGAACTCCCAGGGACTTTTCCCCCCTACATAAGAAAAAACAAATCACAGAGACCAGAGATTTCATGTTCAAAGACAGTGAAGGTGAACGTCTAAGGCTAGGCCGGGAAGTAATTTTAAAATCAGTTTACAGAGTCCCCTTGCACGCAAGAAACATAAAGTTTTAGGGCTAGAAAAGACCATAAACCAACCAAGTTGGTGGTTCTTTGTCCAGTTTGGTAAAGAGACTTTTGAGTAACTGATGAAAACAACTCCCTTCCTGCCCTAAAATAACCCATGGACACACAAGACTTTGCTCACAATTTGGGGAGTTCAGGGACTCCTGGAGCCCATCTATGGAAGGTCTTTTCAGCCTCCAGCACCATTTCCTTCCGACTCAGCCCTCTCACTTTACAGAGGGAAAATGTTAGGCCCAGGGAGCATGTTGACTCTTGCAAAGCTCAAGGCTAGAAGTGGTTCTACCAAACCCAGACCTTCTATTCAGATCTTTCTAATAGGTTGCATCATGCCCTCTCACTCTGGTGCCCCTCTTCCATTTTTTTTTCTTTACTCCTTTTTTGAAGTTATTTATTTTTAATTGAAGGATAATTGTTTTACAATATTGTGTTGGTTTCTGCCGTATATCAATAGGAACCAGGCATAGATATGCATATGTCCCCTTCCTCTTGAACCTCCCTCCCTCCTCCTACCTCATCTGACCCCTCTAGGTTTCTTTACTTTCATTGCCTTTCTTTTTCTTCATTTTTTTCTCTTTTCACCTTCTTTCTTTAGTCCTCCTCTCTTTCATTCTCAAATTCTTTCTATTTAAACCTGTGTCCTGTGTGCTTTCTCTGACTCCACTCTCTTTTCTTACTTTCTGCCCTGTTCTTCAGCACTCAATCACTTGATCAGTCCTAGCTCTGGAGGCCTCTGAACAGATCGCCAGCTCCTGGTGAATCCAAAGATATAATGTGTAAACCAAAGAGAGAATGGAGTTGTAGAAAGTAGTCAAATCAAGGAAAAAAATATCTCTCTCCAAATCGTCAGCCTAGATCTAGCCATAGTGGGTCTTTTCACTCTTGGTACAGACAAGATTAATACAAAGGGGGAGAAACATAGAAACTAATCCTGTAGATCAGTGGTTCCCAAAGTATCATCCTAGGACCCCTAGGGATCTCTGAGACTCTTAGAGGGGCTCTATGAGATCAGACTTGTTGTCACCATAATGCTAAGGTAAGTCTCCACCATTTTCACTGTGTTAACATTTTGAATTGTTAACAAACTCAAAATTTTCTGCAGAAACCACAGTTGTTAAAAATTTCCGAGTTCTTAGAACATACCAGGGCATTGAAACCAAATTGGATTCATGGTCGTTGTACTCTTTATTGCCATGAAAAATAGTTTTTTAAAAAAGTAAATTTTATTTAAGAATTTCCTTAAAGAAACAGTTCAACTTATTTACTTTATTAGATTTATAATGTTGAGTATACATCTTTTTCTATGCAAAGACAAAATGAAAAGTGGGTATAAAACACTTTTGCCTCTACTAAAGCATAATAGTTGTCTCAAAGAAATGTAGTTAGGCAACTGAGATGTAAGCTATACCGATAACCTTTTCCAGTTTGAACTGGAAGAATGACTGACAAACTGTAGTTGTTTAAACCTTATTGGCAGATATTTTCTTAAAAATGAACAAAATGAGGATGTCACTTCAAGGGCAAAATTGACATGCTTTTTGCCAATCATACATTCAAGCTTTTGATCAAAAATTAGAATGTTGGGAAATGTATATCTACCACCATAAATTTAACCACTTCACAATGCTTAAAACTTTTCTGATGACTTCAGTGGGTAAAAGTAACAAACGTAACTACTTGAATTTTGGAATAAAATTGTCAACATTTGAAAACTCGGTATAAGTCAGTAAACCAACGTTTTCCAAATGACCAATACATGATGTTACAAAATCATGCATAGGAAAAATATCTATTTGAAATGCAAAATAGATTAGTAGATTTTAATATATCTGAGTACCAAATGTTCGTTAATATGGTTCCAGATTCCACAATGCAACTAAACTCTAAGAAACTACCATATATTGAATTTTCAATGTAGTAGCAAAGAAAAATGTCTACACTTATCTGAAAACTCTGCTAAAATGTTTTACCCCTCCCCAACTGCAGAATTTCCTTCATCTCCTTTAACTAAACAGCATATTATTGCAGATTGAATGTAATAGAAGATAAAAAAATCTACCAGTCTCAGGCCAGCCTTTAAAGAGATTTATAGAAATGTAAAGCAATACCATACTTTCTATTGGAAAATATGTGATTGGTGAATTTTAAACAATTTATCAGTTTTAATTTCTAATATGGTAATATGAATAGGTGTAACCCACATAGAGTTTGCCACATAGAGCCAAAACCTCTCTAGAGTCCTCAATAACCTTAAAAAATTACAAAAGAGTCCTGAGGCCAAAATGTTGACGCGTCACTGCTATAGACTTTCTAGGAGGGAGGAGAGATAAACCAAGGCAGCGCTCATTTGCTGAGCATCTAATATGGGCAAGGCTCAGTGCTGAGTACTATGGGGGATCCAACTCTTGTAGACCTCACAGTCTGATGGGAAGATAAGCCTTGAAGATCAATAACTGCACTAGGACCACAAGAGTACCACTGGAGAGGAGAGATGAAGTGCCACCAGAGTTCCACTTGGGATAGAAGGAAGAGGATCTAGAAAAGTCTTCACAGAGGAGATAACCATCAAGAAGCCCAAACAGAAACTGAGCATTTAGAAAACAAAACCAAAAAAAGGCAGAGGGCTTGGGGAAGGGCTGTGCCTGCCAAGCAGAGGGAAGTACAAGGGGATAAGAGAGCCGAAGTTTATTGGGTGCAGAGTAAACAGTCCATTAGGACCAACTGAGATTACATTGTACAAAATCTCATGGGAAGAGTCACTTATGCAGTTGCTACTCTTTAAATGTTTGTCAGATGAATCTCCAGAGGAAAACAATGATTGACTAAGCCATGAATGGGCTTAGCTGTGTCTTATCCAGCCCACTTCCCATAGCTGGAGGGAGAAGTTTTTATGGGTCAAGCTGCTAGGAGGCCAAGAGAAGTGAGATAATTCATACGAACAGCAGAGCTGGGCCCTGACCACACTCCCCTCTCCTGGCTTCAAGGTCTCCTTCACCAGTCAGTTTCTTCTGAACTCAAGTACTGGCTAGAATTCCTCTGTCCCAGCTTGGAAATGACACTGAATGAATAAAGAAGACAGACACAAGCTTTGAGATTTATCATTTGAAGCACTTCCTCAGAACACCCACACCCTGAATAGGAGCAATGAGAACTCAGAAATGAAAACACACTGCTCCTGTCCTCGTAGTCTCTTGAACAAGACGTTCAGGGGAGAGAGACCCATCTGACTGTGACTCAGAGAGAACAGGGCTACTCTGTGTACAGAGCACAGAGGGGACCTCTGTCTCAAGGATGATGAAGCTTTCAAGAGGGGTGGAGAAGATGGGAACCATTCAAGAGACTTTTAAAGGATGAAGATTGATTAGATACTATACAGGTACAGAGCACTCATTCACCAATTCAAAGACTCCTGAAGAGCTGTGAGTCTGTCTTCTTTGTCCCTGGGTCCCTAACAGTCAGCATAGTGCCTATCTCAGCAGAGGCATTCCGTAAACGTTTGATGAACTGCTCTGAATGCAAGGGTGAGGAAGAGCTATGCTACCAATTCTCAATTTTTTCCACCTTTATTAAGGTATTTTTGACATATGTGTAAGCTTAAAGTGTACAACACGATTTGATACACATACATATTGCAAAATGATTAACACGATAAAGTTAGTTAACACCTCCATCCCCTGAGATAATTATGATTTTCGTTATGTGTAGTGATAACTTTTAAGATCTACTCTCTTAGAAACTTCGAAGTATGAAATGTATGGTATTGTTAATTATAATTACCATGCTATACATTGGATGCCCCAAACGTGTTTCTCTTATTGCTGCAAGTTTGCTCTTTGACCACCTCTCCCCATTTACCCCACCCCTCGGCCCCTAACAACCACAATTCTACTCTCTGTTCCTCTGAGTTTGAGTTTTTTAGATTCCACATATAAAGGAGAATGTAGAGTATTTGTCTTTCTCTGTCTGACTTACTTCACTTAGCATAATGCCCTCAAGGTGAATCTATGTTGTTGCAAATGGAAGAACTTTATTCTTTTTTATGGCTGAATAATATTCCACTGCAAATATATATCATATTAATATCTTAATGAACGCTTAGCTTTTATTTGTGTCTTTACCAAGGTAAATAATGCTGCAGTGAACATGGGAGGGCAAACACCTCTTTAAGAGAGTTATTTCATTTCCTTTGGGTATATATTCAGACGTGGAATTGCTGAATCATATGGTATTTCTTTAGCATTGCCCTTCTTTGGAACAGGGATGAAAACTGACCTTTTCCAGCCCTTTGGCCACTGCTGGGTTTCCCAAATTTGCTGACAGGACTGTAAAAGGTCAATTTTCATCCCGATTCCAAAGAAGGCCAGTGCTAAAAAAATATTCAAACTACCACACAGTTGTGCTCACTTCTCATTCTAATAAGGATATTCTCAAAATCCTTCAAGCTAGGCTTCAGCAGTACTTGAATTGAGAACTTTCAGATGTACAAGCTGGGTTTAGAAAAGGCAGAGGAGCCAGAGGTCAAATTGCCAACATTCGTTGTTGGATCATAGAAAAATCAAGAGAATTTCAGAAAAACATCTACTTATGTTTCACTGACTTCGCAAAAGCCTTTGACTATGTGGATCACAACAAACTGTGGAAAAGTCTGAGATGGGAATACCAGATCATCCTACCTATCTCCTGAGAAACCTGTATGCAGGTCAAGAAGCAACAGGTAAACCCAGACATGGAAAAACTGACTGGTTCAAAATTGGGAAAGGAGTGTGACAAGGCTGTATATCATCACCTTGTTTATTTAGTTTATATGCAGAGTACATCAAGAAAAATGCCAGGCTGTATGAGTTACAGGCCGGAATCAAGATTGCTGGAAGAAACAGTAACAACCTCAAATATGCAAGTTGATACCACTCTCATGGCAGAAAGTGAAGAGGAACTAAAGAGACTCTTGATGAGGGTGAAAGAGGAGAGTGAAAAAGCTGGCTTAAAACTCAACATTCAAAAAGCTAAGATCATGGCACCTGGTCCCATCACTTCGTGGGAAATAGAAGGGGGGAAAGTGGAAGCACTGACAGATTTTACCTTCTTGGACTCCCAAATCACTGCAAACCAGTCAATCAAGAGGAAATCAATCCTGAATATTAATTGAAAGGACTATTGCTGAAGTTCCAATGTTTTGGCTACCTGAAGCAGAGTTGACTCACTGGAAAAGACCTTGATACTGGCAAAGATTAAAGGCAAAAGGAGAAGAGAGCAGCAGAGGATGAGATGATTAGATAGCATCACCAACTCAATGGACATGAGTTTGAGCAAACTACAGGGAAGCCTGGCATGCTACATCCATGTAGTCACAAAGGGTTGGACACAATTTAGCGACTGAACAACATCAATGATTAATGATGTTGAACATCTCTTCATGTACCTCTTGGCCATTTCTAAGACCCAGTTTTGAGTGTTCCACACATTATGTATGCTCTGGTCTGACTCCACAATCTTCCCTTCCCCACCATTAGAAATCTTGTTAGTTCTGGGGACCCAAATCTGCCACTGCAGGCAGCCTCTCCTTGACTGGCAATCAAAATGTAGAAGGTGATCAGTTTCACCGCAGACAGAGCTTTGTAGGCAGCCAGGACAAATGAGGGAGAAGCCTCTGCAGATTGAGTCTGTTTCACCTTTGAGCAGTCTCTCTCATCTCCTCTCAGTATGCAGGGGCCTAAAGAACTGCATTGAGCCAGAATGCAGTTGAGACTAGACATGAGCCAGCATCTCTGCAAGAAATGCTACAATCAATATACATGACACAAGACTGATATGATGCCCTGGAACTGGGGAAGCAGCCTACAGAGCTGATGCTGATCATCTCCTAAAGTCGTGCACTGTGCTCCTTCAGGATGGATGGGCGTGCTCCCCCCCTTGACCAGAGTGAAGAGGAAGGTTTCAGTGATGGGTTACAGCAAGGGATTAGCACTCCCTAAAGGACATATATTGTGTGTTTCTCTCAGTGTATCTATCAGCACTGTTATGTGCAGAGATTCTACTCTACCCCTCATCTCCAGAAACACCAATATTTAAAAAACTTTCCCCTTTGGGGGTTTGGCTGCCAATACAAGTGACACCATAAGATAATTAATTACACCTGGGTGAACTTTGGTGCCATAATGCGCAAAGCTGTGTTCCTCAGAACAAATGACACAAACTTAAGATGCAAGCAAGAGTCAGTGAGGAGGTAGAGAGATTCCAACAGGATAAATGGCAAGCCAGTTCCAATCCCATGGACTTGAAGCAGTCTGGTCAACTCAAGGCTTCTGAAGCACCATTGAAAGGGGAATCTCAGAGCACTTTCAATAGATTTTTATCAACAAAGCTTTAGAAGGGGGATTCAGAGGTATAGTGGAGTGAATAGGAGAAGCAGGGGGCAGTTATGGAGGGTTTGAGAATTTATAAGCAAGAACTAATTGTACTGTAAAGCATCTATTTATCCTGTGAGATTCAAGTAGCAGGTTACCTGTCCTGGATCCCTACTTACTCAGGTGGAATGAGGCCCATCTCAGCTCATCTCACATGATACCATTTGCACCATCCTCTTATAACAGACATAATGTGTCATAGTCGTCTATTTCTAAGACTGTCTCCCTAGAGGACTCTGATGGATCCTGAACTCAGGGACTTGTTGGAATTATCTTTGTGTCCCAGGGCTGGAGCCTAGGACTGGGCCTGTGTAGTAGGAGCTTAATACATTTAGAGGCTGTATTTTAAGTGAAACTCAAGTGACAAATTGAAAAATGAACAATCGATTAGAAGTGAAAGTAAACCTAAACAAAACCAATGTCCCAAGGGCTGCCCCAACCATGTCTTTCTATTGGTCTGCTTTCTTCAGCAAGAATAATACTGTTTCTTCTTGCAGCTAAGTCGCTTCAGTCATGTCCGACTCTGTGCGACCCCATAGACAGCAGCCCACCAGGCTCCCCCATCCCTGGGATTCTCCAGGCAAGAACACTGGAGTGGGTTGCCATTGCCTTCTCCAATGCATGAAAGTGAAAAGTGAAAGGGAAGTTGCTCAGTTGTGTCTGACTCTTAGCGACCCCATGGACTGCAGCCTACCAGGCTCCTCTATCCATGGGATTTTCCAGGCAAGAGTACTGGAGTGGGGTGCCATTGTCTTCTCCAACTGTTTCATCTTAATTAAAAACAATTAGAACAGCTCCCGAAGGCACAGTAAATTTCAATCACTAAAGAAATAGACTTTCATAAATATAGAGAACTGAGGTTATGTTTCTTTTGTAAAACAAATACTTTTAAAAACAGGGGAGATGTTTTTAAGTGTGTGAGCTTCAAATTTCCCAGTACCCAACATATCAGAAATTAGTGGCCTGAACCCAAAATACAGATGGTTTCACCCATCTTTCATTGTCCATCCACATCCTGAAAATTATAGGAAAAATTCTTGCAATAAAAGATCACATTAAAGCTGCAAATTCCAATCAGTCAGGTCCCAAGATTTAAATGGGTTCCTCTTTGATTTCTAGGTAAACATTTCTAGGTAAATCCCTGTAAGCCCTCAGAATAAGAGACCATTTTATACAGTTCACAGAAACAAGCCATACGACACACAATAAACTGTCTTTCCAATAAACTTATGAAAATTTGCCTTTTTATAAGCCAAAATTACTGTTCCCTTGTTCTCCTGGGTTATGTCTGTAAGGTCACTCTACCCAGAGCTCTCTCCGAATGTCAAGGGCCACTCAATTAATCTTCTTATTTGCATATATTTGAAAGAATTTAAGCAAGGTTAAAAACTAACACTAAGCAAATGCAACTGAACTCCCCACTCTAGTGCAAATTCCACCTGCATTCTGCTCCTCTTGCCCCTTTCCCCATCTTTTCATTATTGGCACTTTGTCCCCAAGTTCTCCTTTTTATTTCTCCTCCTTCTTTTCCTTTCTTTCTCCCTTTCTTATTCACGTTACTCTGTTCCCTTCCCATTACAGAGGGTTTGGCTTTGGGGTATCATTCAACTACCCTAGAATATTTGATCTATTTCATCCAAATGACTGGGTCTTCAGCATCCTTCCACTACTCCCAAAAGTGAAGAAAGAAAAGAGCACATGATGAAAATAAGGACAAATTGGGTTTCTCAATCTAAGTAGGTTGGCGGCACTAAACATACAGGGAGAAAGTGCTTGTGGTTAGATCTTCAGTTTGACAAGTTCTATCCATTAAATAAAACACGCAGCACTTCCTTTCACGCTACAGACACTTGAAAATGTTAATTGTTTCTATCATCTTAATCATTGGCTATGCTGGTTAGTCCTACCCCCAGCTTATGCTAAACAGTTGGTGGCAGTGTCTTGTTGATATAATAAAGCAGTGAATGTTTGCTCTGAAGCTGGGGAGGGGACTGGTTATGGAACCCTCAGTCCTGCTATGCAAGAGTGCACTCCTCTGAGCAGAAGGCCCACTCCCCCTCCACCACACAGGAGCAGATAAGAAGTAGGTAATTGGCAAGTATCTTTAAAAAAAAAAAAAAAAAGAGGAAGAAGAAAAGAAGAAACTTAAGAGAAAGGAAAGGAAGGGGAAAGATAGAGTTTGAGGAAAACCAACATTAGAAAAGAGAAGCCACATACTCAGCACACACAAGTATTAACACCGAGGAGCTAATAGAGGATACAGACATTGAAGATTAATGATTCATATCTTTGGAAAGATTAAAGAGGCTATCACCTCCATGAGAAAGTAGCAGCTGGAGGCTTGGTTCTCAAAATGCAGTTCACATCACCATGACCTAGGAGCTTGTTAGAAGTGCAGAATCCCAGGCCTGTCCCCAGAATGACCGAAATAGAATGTGTATTTTGACAAGCCACTGCCTTGGAGCACTGTGCTAGAGGGCCTGGCATGGGAAATTTTAATCATTGGAAGAAAATGATTAGCAGGCAGAAATAGATTTAGCTGAATTGAAAATTAGTGAGTCAAAGCCCCAGTGGAGATGGTTTCTTTTAGTACTGCATCTGAGCTCTCATTGCCTAAGCTAGATATAATAGGTTAGAGGAAAAGATAATTTTCTTAGAACCCTGTACTTAGTATGTAGTTGGTAGTGAAATAAGAGAGCAAAATAAAGACATACTTAGGATCTCAGAGATTCATAAAAGTTACCCTGGGGAGCAGGGGATGGGGAGTGGATGTTGATGGGGGAAGAACTGTGCGAAGCACAAAGAAAATGAATCAAAGACTAAACAGTATATAAGATACAAGAAAGAGTGGTGAGTAAATGAAGTAGAAATCCAAATTAGATTTAAATCACTCCTGATGTTTGATTTTAAAATATTTATAACTAAAATCCCAGATAATCTCAAAATGGAAGTTGGCAGAGGGAAAAGGGATGAAAGAAGAAAAAGTTACTTAGATTTACGTCCCAACCAGGAGAGAATAAAGGTATTGAGTAACTATTGAGAGTAATAGCAAAATATGTATAAAAATGTATGTCACAAAAGACTTTAGGCTGTATGATTTCTTTTATATTTAACTCTAGAAAAGTCCAACTTACTCCACAGTGGCAGAAAGCATAACATTGATTACCTCTGGGTGGAGAGGGTTGGATGGAGTGGGAGATGTATTATATGGAAAGTGGTACAAAGTATTTTAGGAGTGATAAAAATATTCTATATCTCAATTGTGGTGAAGACTTAATGTGTATGTAAACTTGTCAAAATTCACCAAAATACACTACCCTTAAAATGGGTATATTATATTCTACATAAATGATACTTCAATAGATTTGTTTTTAAAAATTCATGGTGTCACATATGCAAAGAGTAAGTGTTTAAAAATTAGATGTACCATTTCCAAAGCACAAGAAGAATAAAGTGGGTAGGGGGCATCTTAATTAACTCAACAAATACAACTGGTGAGAAAAAAACGCATAATGACAAAAATAACAAACATTTAGTTGGTACTTAATTCCTTCACAGGCAATGTTTTAGATACTTTACACATAATAATTTCCTAATCCCTGCAACAAGTGGCTCAGTGGTAAAGAATATGCCTGCCAAGCAGGAGATGTGGGTTCAATCCCTGGCTTAGGAAGATCCCCTGAAGAAAGGAAATGGCAACCCACTCCAGTATTCTTGCCTGGGAAATTCCACAGAGAGAGGAGCCTGGCAGGCTACAGTCCATGGGGTCGCAGAAGAGTCAGACACGACTGAGCGACTGAACAGCAGAGGCAAGTCAATGTGTTTACCCTGATTATAGTTATCCCATTTTATTGTTGAAGAAACTGAGGCACAGAGACCTTAGGGAACTTCACTAATGTTAAACGTCTAGCATAAGAGAGCTAAGGTTCCAAGCCAGGCCATGTAACACTTCCCTCCACTGCTTTTCATAGGACAGGGAAACATAAAGCAAAATGAAGGGAACAATTGCAAAAAAATGTCATTAATCAAGCAAAAGAATGCATAAAAGGTTCCAATCTCAGTATAAATACTTACTTTTGTTGGTCCAATATTTAAACCTACTTTCCAGATGGCTCTTCAAGAAGCTGAGGAAGTGAGTTCCTAGCCCTTATTGGGAGGAGACTATGTATTGGGACTCCCAAAAGTGGATGAACCAGAACCAGAACATCAACAATCATCCACTGTGAGTGAAGGAAACACTAGACTGGTCTGAACTACAGCATCCAGTTCCTGGAACTCCATAGCAAATACGAAGACACACACACACACACACGGTGTGCAGAACATTCATACACACCATGCCTGTCACCAGCAGCCATCTTTCCCTTTTGTTCCCAGGTACAACGGGACATGAATTGTCTGTCTTTGGACAGTGAGAAGAGCTCACTCGGGAGTGGCCTCTGGATGGATTTACCTATCCTCAGGCATCACATAGCCTCCATACTTCGCCTGTGGGGCCATAATTTACTTGTATCCCACTTTCCGACAGAGCCTGTCACTGAATTTTTGCTTTTTTCTTTGTTGGGTCTGCGCAGTACTACTTTATGGTTTATATGACTGTGGACCAAATCAGTGCATCTGTGTGTTCTCATTTGTTAAACAGCATCATAACTCTGCCCTTACAGGACTGTCATGAGGAAAGTGCTCGTAGCTGTGTTTGGTAATGTGTACATCCATACTATTTCTTCCTGCTATGTAACATTTTTATTAAGCAGATAATATTTATAAGGTAATAGAAATGACAAAATTGTGGTTGCCTTCCTCCTAGGATGTAAAGTCTCTCCTGAAATATTTGGGTAAGATCATCATATTTGTGGGCTTCCCTGGTGGCTCCGACGGTAAAGAATCAGCCTGCAATACGGGAGACATGGGTTCGATCCCTGGGTTGGGAAGATCCCCTGGAGAAAGGAATGGCAACCTACTCCAGTAATTCTTGCCTGGAGCATCCCCATAAGGAGCCTGGTGGGCTACAGTCCACGGGGACACAAAGAGTCAGACACAACTGAGTGACTAAGCACAGAGCATATCATACCTGTAACAACTGTGTAGATTTACTAAGTACCCTGTGTTCTCAGCATCAGGTAAAGTTATCACAAAAAGACAGGGAAATAATAGCTCTGTACAACTCACCTCAGCTTAGACCATGTCACAGCATTCTATCTGAGAAAAGTGAAGAGAGGTAGCCATTCTGAGAGCCACACGGGACGAGGCAGAAGCCTTAGCTTAGGAGAAGCTTTCCCCAGAGACTGATTATAAATGAAAGAAGCTGCATTTAGCCTAATTAAGCAAATATTACTTTAATTAAGTTGAGGAAAATACGAATTGTAAAGGTGGAGAAGATGCTTGGACTTTGTTCAGGTTCTTGTCAGAGAAAGGGATGAGGAGATCTTGTTGAGAGAAGCATGAGGAATGACAACCTGAGAGGAATTCTGAGGCAAGCTTAAATAATAGAACAGCCAAGTGCACTTTACAAAGATATCTTCTTATTTTTATGATAGAATATATCTTCAGGAGAACATTTGTTGATTTAGCAAATCCCCTTGACAAGCTCAAGTTTATGGGTCATATCTATTTGTACACTTTATAAAGTAACATTTTTATTAATGGGTTGATAGGGTCTGTTATTAGAATATGTAATTAAAAGTACACTTACAGTGAATACCAGTTACTGGGCACCTACTACGTCCCCTCCGTGTTGTGTGTTTATCTTTAACAACCCTGTCAGAAGGTGTCACTGTCCTCAGTATACAGATGAGGAAGCTGAGGGCCATGGAAGAAAACAAGCCTCTTCAAAGTCACATAGGCAATGAACAACAAAAGCAGGGCTTGAAGCTGGACGTGTGTTACAGGCAATGGCATGTTTATGATTCCTTGCTTAGAATTTGTCAGTAGTGACTCGACACAGGCACTTCCCTGTTGGATCAGACAGTAAAGAATCCGTCCGCAACGCAGAGGCCCTGGGTTCCATCCCTGGGTTGGGAAGATCCCCTGGAGAAGAGAATGGCTACCTGCCCCAGTATTCTTGCCTGGAGAATTCCATGGACAGAGGAGCCTGGCGGGCTACAGGCCACCACGGGGTCACAAAGAATAGGCCGTGACTGAGTGACCCACACACACACACGCAAACCTGGCACAGGCCTTTGGGAAGTAGTTGTTTAATTAATTGGCAAGAAAGCAATAAATTCAGGAGATGAATAATGTTAAGTTTAGGAGATTATTTCAGATTAACTCCAAAAGCCTCATTTCCCAGAGCATAAAACTTAGATATAGAGAAGAGTGACCTGTCTAAGGAACAAAGTAAGTCAGTGGCAAAGCTGATACGAAAAGTTAAGTCTTGTGATCCCTGCTCCAGCTGTTAGAATAAATCCCTGGACAAGACCATGCATCGAGCCCATGAACTAGTCTTTCAGCAACAGTGACCATGAGGTGCCCACCCTACCTTTCCCTCTCCTTCCCTGGGTTCTGCTAGTTCTCCTCTGTTGCCTATAAACCCTCTAGAGGTCTCATGACTGCTGCTCTAGCCCTAGTTAGAACCCAGCGTTCCAGCCAGAGTCATCAGAGTTTCCAGGCCTCTGTCTCCAGGGCTGTGCTGGTTTCCAGGCAGCGTCGGTGAGCACTGTCTCGTCCCCAGCTCAGTGCCACCCTTGGTCACCTGGGCCCCAGTGGTTCAGCTTATGCCAGGAATCTCACAAAATATTTTTTAAACAGATCTGCCAGCTTCTACCACCCTCTCCCACCCCAGTCCACAGTGAACCCCAGTGCTTTTATGGAAAAAATAAAAGAATGAAACATGCCACCTTCTCTTTTTTTCTTGTCTTTCTTTTCTCAGACTCTGTCCCCACCCAACTTCATCTCTCTCCCCCTAGTTATGTATGTGCTGAGACATAAATACAGATAGATATTTGCTCCTTGTGCGCATGCATGAAAGTGTATAAATGCAATAAGGATGTTGTAAGTAGTCAAATATTTTGTTATGCTTGGTATTAATTTGCTGGACTTTTTAAGGGTCAGTCACACAGTTAATGGCTACTACAGCTGCATTTATAAAAGTTCTAACCACCGGAATTTATCTCTTTGAGCTCAAGAAATTCAAAGTAAATTATAAAGCTTGAAACAGAATCTATCCGACCAAATTGCAAGGAGTGATGGAGTACCTGAGAGTATTTGTCTCTGTTTCTCAAGTCCCATAAGATGTCGCAAGCCTTGAACTAGACTTGGAATCAGTTGTAGGGGCTCCATGAACAGGGCTGTATACAGATAAAGCCCAGAAGACTTCCTGCAACCATGAAGATTTAGGCAGCAGAATCGCAGACTACTATCTGGCCTTCTGACAAAAAGTCTGACAGGTTTCTAGGTCTGTGTGTTCCTGGATAAAGCAAATTTTTTAAAAATGTTCCATACATTTATCTTTCCTTGACTGACCCTCTCAAAATCCATGTAAGGCCCAGGAAGGTTAATTAATGATACATCCACAAAACATGTATCCAGGGATGCAGAGTCAGGCAAGGACCCACGTCTTCTCATTTGAAGCAGCATGGCTTTCCTGTGTATACACTTAGATGCAGATTATCTTTTCACCTGTGAAACATACCCTTTCTTATTTTACCCTTGAGTATCCCTTTCTTGGAGAAGACAATGGCACCCCACTCCAGTACTCTTGCCTGGAAAATCCCATGGATGGAGGAGCCTGGTGGGCTGCAGTCCATGGGGTCGCTGAGGGTCGGACACAACTGAACGACTTCACTTTCACTTCTCACTTTCATGCATTGGAGAAGGCAATGGCAACCCACTCCAGTGTTCTTGCCTGGAGAATCCCAGGGACGGGGGAGCCTGGTGGGCTGTGATCTGTGGGGTCGCACAGAGTCAAACATGACTGAAGTGACTTAAATAAATAAATCCCTTTCTTGTCACTCACCACTAACAGACTCCTCCATGAAGAGACATACAGTCTACCGCCGGACTCTTTTGTCCACGGAATTCTCCAGGCAAGAATAATGGAATGGGTAGCAGTTCTCTTCTCCAGGGAATCTTCCTGACTGAAACATTGATCCCAGGTCTCCTGTATAGCAAGCAGATTCTTTACCATCTGAGCCACCAGGGGAAACCAAGCTTATTATCAAATGGCCTCCAACTCTTTACAAATGAATTTAATCCCCTCCTAAATCTCTTTTGATCTCAAAATGGAAATTAATTTAACCTAGATGACTCCCAGGAAAATTCCAACCTCTACAGACAGATAAATAATGCTACAAAAAAGAAGTTTCATCAACATGGAATTACAACCAAGAAAACTTAAAATGCATAACACCATTAATGTTCTAGGACACTCTGTAAATTTCAACATACAGTTTTCACAAGGAAAGAAATAGTGGAAGAGAAGAGAGTTATATTGTGTGTGTATATATGTATATGGTAGTTTTTTTCATGGAGAAAACATTATTGCATCACTACATTTTAACAAAGCTCGAGAATAGAGAGGTAATCTTTGTTACTAAAACCTCCCTGGTGGCTCAGACTGTAAAGCGTCTGCCTAAAATGCGGGAGATCTGGGTTCAATCCCTGGGTCAGGAAGATCCCCTGGAGAAGGAAATGGCAACCCACTCCAATATTCTTGCCTGGAAAATCCCATGGATGGAGGAGCCTGGTGGGCTACAGATGATGGGGTCACAAAGAGTCGGACACTACTGAGTGACTTCACTTTCACTTTTTTCACTTTCTTTGTTACTAAAGGATACAGAGATACAGAGTAAATCCAGTGATGTCTTCTTAGTCTGTATTTTCATGAAATTTTCTGTAGCATTTAAGATTTTACAACCACACTGTCTTTTTTTTTTCTTCTATTATTTCATTCAATCATGAATTTTGGATTGCTCATTATGTGAGGATACCTTACCAATTGAACTACATTTCCTGTACCTGTACAATGACTCCTCAACCTGCCTTGACTTGTCTTTTCATTTTCCTTCTTAAATTCTAGCTGTCTTCCTACCTCTTCAATTGCACTCTGTTATCTTTACTCACTCCTCCTTTTTTTTCTTCCTCTTTCTTCAATGACATTAGCCAAGGCAAGTTGTTTTCTTTCACAATAATCCATCTCTCATGCATTCTCCTTCCAGCTCCTGTTTACTCATTCTCCTAGCTAGGTGATGACCTCCAAAGAGTCGGACACAACTGAGCAACTGAACAACAACAAAAACACATTGCCACTTCTCTTCTCTCAACCATGTACCAGTAGCTGTTTTCCTAGATTTGTCTATTTATTTCTTGCCATTATCTCAAATACAGCTCATCCAAAGTGTACTCATCACCTTCTCTCACCAGCTCATCTCAGTTACAGTTATTTTTCCAGTTAGTCGGCCCGAAAAACTGGCATCAGTTCTAACTTACTCTTCATCTTCACTTCTTATGATCTGAAGTTTGCCAAACACTGCAGTCTGTTTACTTTTCTCTATGCCTGCTGCCGTTACCTAGTGAAAGCTTGCTGGTCCGTGTGTGAATTTTGCAGTGGCTTGCTTTGTGGCTCCTCGGTCTCTGGTCTCTTACCCCTGCCAAAAATTCTTCCTTCAACACCATTTTCAGCATGTTACTCTTCTGCTCAAATATCTTTAATGATTCTTCCTCTCTTAAATAATTCTGAAGCTCCCTACCAGACTTTGAAAACATACCATAGCATGATCTAACCCTGTTGACTGGTTTAATCCAAATATTACTCTACATGCACTTTCTGATCTATCCAGAGTGGCTTTTCTAGTCCAACATAATTGTGCCTCACACCTTTTTGGTTTTGCTCACATAGCTCCGATTTTCTGGAAGGGCCTCATTCTTGACCCTGGAAGTCTTGAAATTCAATGTATCCTTCAAGACTTAGCCCATGTTCCTCTTTCATTGGGAACCTTTCCTGGTCAGTCACCAGTTTGCTCCTAGATCCATCCTCTCCCTTCCCTTGTGCTCTCTGTATCATTACAAGGGAGCTAGACTCCTCTGCCCTCCAGATTCTAGGTAGTTTTGGCACCCCAGGACCCATAGAAAAAGAGTAAAGGGGAAGAGGAAGACAAGCAGTGTTTTTCTTTTCCTTCTCTTATGCTTCCTGTGATGTCTCCAACAATGATTACATCCCCTCCTTGGCTATAGCTAATACGGACAATCCTAGCTTCTTAAGTCTGGAGACAGCAACTTCTTTCTTTGGTCTTATCATGTGAAAGGTGGTTCTTGTTCTTTGGGTTGCCTCACAGTCCCTGTTTGGTTTCTCAGCTCTTCTATCACAGGTATGACTAATTCCCTACACTGAAAGTCCCCATTTTTAAATATTTAGCATTTCTCTTTCCCTCTCCAGACTTAAGCAAAGTTGAACTAGATAATATGAAATATCCTTTCTTACTCTAACAGTCTTTGTTTGTTACCACATAATGTAGCACTTTGCTATACGGGGGCTGGAATTGTGCAATATGATTATTCACTCATTCAACAGATGTCTAATATATATATATATAGTGCATTCACCCACATCAGGTCTTGGAGATTGAAGGGAGGGCACAAAAGACTGTTGGGTAACAAGTATTTATACTCTTTGAAGTAGGGAATGGTATCCACAAACAAGTTAAGCACCAGCATAAGGTAGTACTTGGATAAAGGCAGGGTGAATACAATAGAAAATGATCATTGTCCATATTTAAACTTTTTGTCCTAAGAGATGAGGTTTTAAATATGTGTTTAGAGGATGAAGTTTATGTCCAGAAGGTCATTAAATATCGACTGGTTTCTTTTCTCCCTATAGAAATTGAATATGGTATTACTGAGGGATGGGAAGTATAGAAAGTCAACCAAAACCAAGAAAATAAAAAAGCTTTCAAGAATCAAGCTCTAAGCAATCCTTTCAAAAATTATTAGTAGTATGCATTGCTATTGAATTAATAATGAAAAGAGATCCCTAAATTGAAAAAATATTTATTCAGCATTTATTTTTAAACTATGCTGGGTGCTTTTGAGAAAAAGCATAAATCATGTTCTTTGCCCTTGAGACATTTACAGTCTAGTATGAGACACAAACAAATAAACAAACAATAACATATAGCATGATAATGATAATCATAGCTACCTAATATGTACCAAACATTACACTACTGCTTTACTTAAATTATCACAACAAACATTTTTGCAAATGTTATTATCATATATCACATATTATATTACAGGAAAAAAATAAAAGCATAGACTTAGAGAAATTGAAACCTTGTTTAAATGACACAGCTAGTGTGTGCTGGAACCAAGGTATTTAAACCCAAGTACAACTAAATTCAGTCATGAATTACTAACTGCACAATACCATAGAATATATCTGTCACTACCAGATCATTGTCCTTAATACACCATGAATTTATATAGCAATAATGGGCTTCCCTGGTGGCTCAGTGATAAAGAATCCTCCTGCCAATGCAGGAGACTCAGGTTCGATCCCTGGGTCAGGAATATCAGCTGGAGAAGGAAATGGCAACCCACTCCAGTGTTCTTGCCTGGAAAATCCCTTGGACAGAGGAACCTGGTGGGCAACAGTCCATGGAGTCAATAAAGAGTTGAACATGACTTAGCGACTAAACGACAGTAAGGATTTATAGGCTTAGTAATACAAGGGAGCTTAGACTACCATCTAGCTAGGGAAAAGAGTTTCATGGCTAATCTCATTTTTCTTCTTCCCTTATTCAGTAAGAAGTATGTGGGAAATTAAGAATGCATCTGTAGGACATTCTGATTATAGAAACACATTTTTAAGGAAAAAGGTTTCAAGAGCAAGGTAATGAGACCAACAGCGGTCTTCAGAGTAGATTAGCTGGAGAAAGCGTCTGTGGTCAACTTTGTTGAGAGTTCATATTGGCTTTGCTTAAGGAATACTGCATTAAATTTGAACCCACTATATGTTTGGTTCTGTTCAAATGCAAAGCTGACAGTGCAATTTCTCAGTTCTCCAACTAAAACAAAATCCAAGAAAATATCTAGTTAAGTATGAGACACTTTGCATTTCAACTAACTCATACTAAGTCCTCGAAAACTTTAAGGTGTGAATATTTCTTACCAACAGACAGACTTGACTGGAACTTATGTTTCTCTATAGCCACTTTTAAATTGAAGTATAGTTAACATACAATATAAAGCATAAATCTTAAATGTTCAGTCCATTCAGTCCAATGAGTTTTGACAGTTTTATGCACCTCTCTTTATATGCACCTCTTTATAGTCACTCTCTCAAATAAAATATTGACTATTTCACCATCCCAGAAAGTTCCTTGTATCCTTTTCCAGTCAATTCTTTCCAAGGAGGAACAACTTTCTGACTTCTAGCACCATAGATTAGTTTCACCATATCACCCTTATGGCAGAAAGTGAAGAGAAACTAAAAAGCATCTTGATGAAAGTGAGAGAGTGAAAAATTTGGCTTAAAGCTCCACATTCAGAAAACTAAGATCATGGCATCTGGTCCCATCACTTCATGGCAAATAGATGGGGAAACAGTGGAAACAGTGTCAGACTTTATTTTTGGGGGCTCCAAAATCACTGCAGATGGTGATTGCAGCCATGAAATTAAAAGACGCTTACTCCTTGGAAGGAAAGTTATGACCAACCTAGATAGCATATTAAAAAGCAGAGATATTACTTAGTCAACAAAGGTCCATCTAGTCAAGGCTATGGTTTTTCCAGTGGTCGTGTATGGATGTGAGAGTTGGACTGTGAAGAAAGCTGAGCGCTGAAGAATTGATGCTTTTGAACTGTGGCGTTGGAGAAGACTCTTGAGAGTCCCTTGGACTGCAAGGAGATTCAACCAGTCCATTCTAAAGGAGATCAGTCCTGGGTGTTCTTTGGAAGCACTGATGCTAAAGCTGAAACTCCAATACTTTGGCCACCTCATGCGTAGAGCTGACTCATTGGAAAAGACCCTGATGCTGGGAGGGATTGGGGGCAGGAGGAGAAGGGGATGACAGAGGATGAGATGGCTGGATGGCATCACCGACTCGATGGACATGAGTTTGAGTGAACTCCAGGAGTTGATTATGGACAGGGAGGCCTGGCATGCTGCGATTCATGGGGTCGCAAATAGACACGACTGAGCGACTGAACTGAACTGAACTAAGACTTTGCGTAGAATCAGATAGTTTTGTATCCACCCATGTTGTTACCTTTCAGAATATTTCATTACTTTTTATTGCTAAGTAGCATTTCATTGAACAAGTATACCACAATTTGTTTTCTTATTATCCTAACGTGGACATTCGTTAGCTTTTATTAGTTTACTAGAAACATTGTTGCTTTTTAAGTTTTTTGTGGACATTTATTCCATACATGTTGAGTAACTATGTACAGATGGAATTGCTCAGTCATGAGCTACATCTGCATTTAATTTAATAAGAAATTACAGAATGTGTCTCCATAGCCATGTACCATTTTACATTCCCATTAGCAATGTAGGAGGTTTCCAGTTGCTCCACATCATCACTGACATTTATTATTGTTAGTCTTCTTGATTTTTGCCACTTGTAGCTTCTCTCTTTGTGGTTTTAATTTGTAGTAAGTATGTGATTATTAGCTAATAATATACATTCTTTTGTGAAGTGTTTGCCCATTTTTCTACATTTTAAAACTTTAACTTCTTTTCTAGTCTGATTCAATGCCACAATATTTAATATGATAGCTTAAGTATTCATATATTGATTCCAGAATAAACAGTGATGGCCTAGGTGGCCCTTATAGTATCTACTTGGAAATTAGTAGGTATGTTTTGCTTAGGTACATTACTCTACCACTTTCACTAAGAATATGTGCATTTAAAAGCTAGAAAGAAGAGACCATTAAGACCAGGGCTCAACAGAAAAGTTCCATGTGGAATCATTAAATGATTTACTAACCAGCTGCTCATGGTGATGAGCCCATTCTGTTTTATTAGGGAAAGTTTTTTGTAAAGAACAGTCCTGCCTGCATGCTGTCACTTCAGTCGTGTCTGACTCTTTGTGACCTTATGACTGTACCCTGTCAGGCTTCTCTGTCCATGGGATACTCCAGGCAAGAATATCAGAGTGGGTTACCGTCCCTCCTCCAGGGGACCTTCCAGACCCAGGAATCAAATCCACGTCTCTTACCTCTCCTACACTGGCAGGCAGGTTCTTTGCCACTGGCACCACCTGGGAAGCCTTCATAGTCGTAGTGACAGATAATACACATATCTTAAAATAAGTGATGTATAATCAACAATCTAGGACTTGTTGAGAAAAGGGCAAACTAAAGGTGATTCAAAGACCATTACACATATATGGAGGTTTATGAAAGTGAAAGTCGTTCAGTCATGTCCGACTCGTTCCGGCCTCATGGACAGTAAACCTGCCAGGCTCCTCTGTCCATGGAATTCTCCAGGCCAGGAGACTGAAATGGGTAGTTGTTCCCTTCTCTGCGGGATCTTCCCAACCCAGGGATCGAACCCAGGTCTCCTGCATTGCCAGAGGATTCTATACCATCTGAGCCACCAGGGATGCCCAAGAATACTGAAATGGTTAGCCTATTCCTTCTCTGGGGGATCTTCCTGACCCAGGAATTGAACTGGAGTCTTCTGAATTGCAAGTGGATTCTTTACCAGCTGAGCAGGGAGGTGTATACCAATACACAAAAGTCTACTTGAAAGTACTCCCACTTTAAAATCTAGAACTACTTGAGTCCCTATTAAAATTAATAGGAACTGTTGTGGATTTTAACCAATTGAATATAAGAATCATCAGTTCAGATCAGTCACTCAGTTGTGTCCAACTCTTTGCGACCCCATGAATCCCAACACGCCAGGCCTCCCTGTCCATCACCAACTCCCAGAGTTCAATCAAACTCAGGTCCATCGAGTCGGTGACACCATCCAGCCATCTCATCCTCTGTCGTCCCCTTCTCCTCCTGCCCCCAGTCCCTCCCAGAATCAGGGTCTTTTCCAATGAGTCGGCTCTTCGCATCAGGTGGTCAAAGTATTGGAGTTTCAGCTTTAGCATCAGTCCTTCCAATGAACACTCAGGACTGATCTCCTTTAGGATGGACTGGTTGGATCTCCTTCTTTCTTCATGTACTTGCCAGGGAGGAGAGCGATAATACCAGGCTTTAAGAGTCTGTGGCCTGCCTGAACTCAGTTCCATAAAGACTCCTTCATAAAGATCCAGAAACTGATTATATTTGTGGGAACTGAAGCTGGATTGAATTGAGTACACAACATAATTAACAGATTTTGAACCTTAGAAACCTTCATTATGCTAAAAATCCCACATCATCTTCTGAAACTAAAAAAAAAAAAATATGGCTCTATTTATTAATTTATTGCAATAACTGCATCATCTCTGCCTTTGAATACTCTTAGGCTAATGGAGTACTAAAGCATGATGCAGAGAAAGATTCACAATAGTTTTTCTTGTAGGGAAATCTCTGCATGTGGACATGTATGCCACTGTGAATGAAACTTTCTATACCTGTGTGATTGCCTCTTTCAAGCACTGTGTGCTCATGTCAGGCTGTGTGTGTACAGATACAGACTGGTGTTTCTGGGCGTAGTTTCATGCTTCTGTGCAGGTATGTAGACACCCCTGCATTGCTGTATTTCTGTGTGTACAAGAAAACTTACACTCTGCTGAGTATACAGTCAATAAACAATATAAATATTAAAGATCTAATAATTGCAAATGACATTAAATCAAACTGAAAATCATTTAAGTGAAAAAAGAAATTTACTGACTCATTTAACTGAACTGAGCAGAGTTAGCTTTAAATTCCTATTTGGGATGGGGAGAAGTAGAGAACCACACGTGCTGCTGCTGACTAATTCTTAGCATAGTGCTGCTAGGTAAGAATGCCTAAGATTGCCTGACCTGGAGTCCTTGCTTTTGGTTAGCTGATCTGGGAGCCTTCACTGAGTTCCCAATTCGAAACAGTGGCCACCCGGGGAATCAAACTTCTTTAAGCCCTAATTTAATTTCCTGCCATATTTCTTGAGTCACTGGCTTGGCTCTTATTAACTGTAGATAAGAAAATCTGTTATTTTTCTCAGCACTAAAACTCTGGGGTCCCTAAGTACTCGGATATCTTAAATTTTAAGCTACAGATAGAACTAGTTTTTAGAGCTAAACTGTCTTGTCATTGTCTTTCCTCTTTTTTTTTTTACTGTATGTTTATATAATTTAAATTTTTATTGAGATTATTATTGATTCACAGATGGTCATAAGAGAAAACACAGAGATATCCCCCAAGATACTTTTCCCATTTTTCCCATTAGTAACATTTTGCAAAATTATAGTATAATATAATCAGGATATGGACTGTGATATAATGTGGGAATCTTATTCCAATTCCTCCAGTATGACTAGTAATTATTTTTGTGATATGTGGTGTTTGTGTGTGTGAGGTGTGGCAAGCTTTCTTCCATTTAAATTCCTTTATCTTCCTCACTTTTAAATATTATCACCCTGAATATTAGATGATGTTAGAATTTTCATTCTATTATCCTTTCAGTTCAGTTCAGTCGCTCAGTCATGTCCGACTCTTTGTGACCCCATGAATCGCAGCATGCCAGGCCTCCCTGTCCATCACCAACTCCCAAATTTCACTCAAACTCACATCCATCAAGTCAGTGACGCCATCCAGCCATCTCATCCTCTGTCGTCCGCTTCTGCTGTCCCCAATCCCTCCCAGCATCAGAGTCTTTTCCAGTGAGTCAACTCTTCGCATGAGGTGGCCAAAGTACTGGAGTTTCAGCTTCAGCATCATTCCTTCCAAAGAAATCCCAGGACTGATCTCCTTCAGAATGGACTGGCTGGATCTCCTTGCAGTCCAAGGAACCCTCAAGAGTCTTCTCCAACACCACAGTTCAAAAGCATCAATTCTTTGGTGCTCAGATTTCTTCACAGTCCAACTCTCACATCCATACATGGCCGCTGGAAAAACCATAGCCTTGACTAGACGGATCTTTGTTGGCAAAGTAATGTCTGTGCTTTTGAATATGCTCTCTAGGATGGTCATGACTTTTCTTCCAAGGAGTAAGCAGCTTTTAATTTCATGGCTGCAGTCACCATCTGCAGTCATTTTGGAGCCCCCAAAATATAAAGTCTGACACTGTTTCCCCACCTATTCCTCATGAAGTGATGGGACCAGATGTCATGATCTTCATTTTCTGAATGTTGAGCTTTAAGCCAATTTTAATGAAGAGAGGGATAGTCTATTGTATGTACTCATTTTTTTTGCCCTTTTTGTTATTTCTTTCCTCCCTAATACTCTCAAGAATTTTCTTTTTTTCTGGCTTCCTTTCTGATTGAAGAAATTTCTTTAATTGATCTTTAAGCGTAGAACTACTAGCATCAGATTTTCCTAAATTTTCTTCATCAGAGAATGTCTTAATTTCCTATTTTTTTAAAGAATAGTTTCACCTGATAAAAAGTATGCTGTTGACAATGCTTTGTTTTAATACTAGAAAAGGACCTCTGTGGCTTCATATGAAAAGTCTGTGGCCATTCGGATCGGTGTTCCTCAATGAGAAATGCCACTTTTCTCTCTGACTACTTTTTTGAAAACTAGAGATTTTGTTTTTAGCTTTCAGTTGTTTAATTGTGAAGTGTCTGGTGTGGATTTGGGAGAATTTATCCTGCCTGTGATTTGCTCAGCTTCTTGAATATGTTTTAAGTTTCTGTTTTTTCCAAATTTGGAGACTTTTAAGATGTAATATCTTTGAATGCTCTTTCATGCTCATTCTCTTTTCCTCTTTTCTGAAACTCTGATGTTATGACTGGTGATATTTTTGTTATTGTCATATACAAATCCCTGAGGCTCCATTTTGTTTTCTTATTTTCAAAAAAAAATCAGAAATACTGATTTCTCTTATTCAGATTGGGTGAATTCTATTGATCTGTCCTCAAGTTCTCTGATTCTGTTCTCCATCACTTCCCTGCTTCTATTCAGGTCATCCAATAAGTTGTTTTTGTGTGTGTCTGACATTTTATCTTTCAGCTCTTTAAATTCCACTTAGCTCTTTTTTGTAAATTAGAAGTTTTCTCGTTTTTCGTTTGCTTCAAGAGAATTTGTAATTGGTGTTATGTTACTTTTGTGTGGCTGCTTTCAAATCTTTGGCAGATAATTTCAACATCAACATCATATTCATCTCCAAGTTTGTGTCAGTTGATTGTCTTTTTCAAACAAGTTGTGATTTTCTAAATTGTAAGTATGATGAGTAATTTTCTATTGTACTCTAGACATTGTTTTTATTATGTTAGGGGAATCTAGGTCCTATTGAAATCTTTTTAGATTATCACATTGTAGATTAAGTGATCTTTGTAGATCACTTTTTAGATTAAGCATGCAGATAGGTCCTGTGGTTCTAGCACAAAATTATTATTTTGTGATAATGCAATTTGCATAGTACTTTCAATGTTACTTTTGTCTCTTCAGTTTATGTGACATTATTGGGGTTGGTCCCTGCTAGTGCTAGCTGAGGTGGTAGATTTCACCAGTCTGGGCCACTGAGTGCCTCTTGGTGACAGAGGGGAGTTTCAGGCCTGTGGACACCAAAAGGGTCTCCTGTCCAGGCACTTGTTGTGGTAGGACCCCCCTAATTCCGTGCTCCTCAGGTCCCCAGTATTTCCGGGCAGGAAATGGGAGTCTCAGATTCTTATTCTTAAAGGCTTCCCAGGCAAGTCCTCTTCTTTAGGCTGAATTCTTCTTCCTGCTTCCTCCCACCCACCCTGATGTCCCTGGGAAAGGGAGGAAATTCTCAAGTCAGGCTAGGAAGCCCGTTTCCCTCAGTTGCTCCAGATCAGTCCCTCTTGCTGGTGATATCCAACACACCTGATGTTGTCAGAGAGACTGCCATTTAATCTAGGGAAGAAGGAGCCTACCTCTGGGCTGCCTTCTGCTGCTGAGGCCGGAGTCAGGAAATCCTGGGACTCCTTTTTCTGTTTCAGTGGAAGGGGGACCATGGAAGGAACATTTTCACTGTGTTTTTCCCTCCAGTCCTGGGTTTCTAAGTGAGGTCGGCTTTTTCTTACTACCTTTTAGAGCTCTCCTTTTGGTTGCCTCTTACTAAATAAAGTAAGAGGGTTTACACTTGTGCTTAGCAATGAGGATACAATGTATGTCATCTTCTCCAGGTGTCATTCTCTTTTCACCAAAAAACCAGCTTTAATCTGAGCTGGTCTCTTTATTATAGAGCTTTGACAGAGGCCACATGTTAGCCAGTAGACTTTAACATCATGAAAAGTATTGCATACTTCCCAGAAAAGTGGAGGAACTTTCTCTGCCTTTCATCCAACTCAGCCATATCTACTTTTTTTGTTCTTGTTGTTCAGTCACTTGCAACATCTCACTTTCTGAATTAATTTCTATATCCCTTAGGACCATGACATAAGCTAACTAGAATTTTTGAAGGATTTTATTGTAAGAAGATGGATCATTCTCAGAATTGAAAAAAAAGAGGGGAACATGTGGAAGAATCAGGTTTGATATGCCATAAATAGGCAAGCCCAGAAGTCTCAGTAAGACAAACATCCTGAGAACGTCATCAGTCTCACCACTGAAATAAATGAAGAGGAAACGTTTTTTTTTTTTTTTTTCCTTTTGGAGGTTATACTATAAGACTCAGACTACCAGAAAAAGGAGACCCTTTGCCTATATTTGTCATAAACTTAATCCTTGATCCAAAGAAGGCAGAGCTCTTTGATTAACAGCCTTTCTAAGATGATGCATGATGGAGGAGAGATAATTCCTTAAGAGAATTTTACAGGGCCCCATCAGTCCCTTACACTCACTAATTAGTTCTTTTATTTGTAGTCTTGTCTATACCCCTAAATTCTGCCACTACATTTTCTTCTATAATATAGTCTAATTAATTGATCTTGTCAAGATTCTTTACATTCCAAGTGATAGAAATTCAACTCAGCTTAGCACATGTATACAAATGAAAGGCATTGACTTAGATAACTAGGAAGTTCACAGGAAAACCTCAGCCACAACTGGCTCTAGTGATTCAAATGAAGTGACTAAGATCCAGCCACTCCTTCTCTCCGATGCTCTCCACTCCTTGACTCTTCCTCAAATGTAGGATAAGTTGGCTCCTTACCATGATTTCCTATCACAAGATCTTCATGACTTGGTACTCCTCTAACCTTACCTCCTGCATTTTATATATCTGACTTCCGATCCTGGCAACTCGGACTCCACATATTCCACAAAGGTGCTGTACCCGGAACCTTTTGTCCACCCAGCCCTAGAACCCATTGCTTACCCTACTAACTTCTCTGATCCTCTCCTTCCTGAAGCTGGGGAAATTCCCCTTCCTCCCTGCAGATTTGTTAAATTATGAGTTACTTCTCATGAAATTTACATGATGTCCTAATTTGTCCTTATGGATTGATCTAAGGATACAATGACAATACTAGGTAATGTGTAAAAGCCTCTGGAGCCAGACTGTCAAGGCTGAATCCCAGCTACACAACTAGACTGCATGACATTAGCGAGATTATGTAACCTTTCTGTGCCTCAATTTCCTCATTTGTAAAATTGAAACCAGCCAATCCTAAAGGAAATTAACCCTGAATGTTCATTAGGAGGACTGCTGCTGAGGCTGAAGCTCCAATATTTTGGCTACCTGATAACGAAGACCTGACTCATTGGAAAAGACATGCTGGGAAAGATTGAAGGCAAAAGAAGAAGGGAGTGGCAGAAGATGAGATGGTTAGATAGCATCACTGACTCAGTGGACAGGAATTTGAGAAAACTCTGGGAGGTGGTAGAGGACAGAGGAGCCTGGCATGCTCAAGTCCATGGGGTCTCAAAAAGTCGGGACATACTTTGAGACTGAACAACAACAACAACAAAACTGAAACAATAATACTATCTCTGTCACAGAATGTCTATATTTACTTGAGCTTATACATGTGAAGTGCTTAGAACTGTGCATAGTAGTCTTTATTCTAATTTCTATCATTAAGATCTCCTTATATGCTGGACACTTGGAACTATGTCATGTAATGCAACAGTCCTGTGAGTTAGAAAATATCATTATCCACATTTTAAATATTAGGAAACTGAAGCTTGAAGTGATTAAATAACCTTCTGAGGTCACAGGGCTAGCAAGTGATGAAGCCACAACTGGTACATATCTGTTCTGGGACACCCTAATGATCTTGGAATTTCAGTGCCAGTACTCAGAGGGGCAAAACTAGATATGCTCACAGAAGGAGGATTGTCTACACAAGACTTCCTGAGTCTGTTTGCTACATCTTACTCATGAACTGGTCTCTGCACATCTGACTCTTTTTCAAAGCCTCTGAGTGCATCTTCTAGTTAATCTATTTTCAGGTCCATTTCACCAAATCAGCCTGAGCAGCAAAAGCATAAATCACCCACCTCTTCCCCAACCTAAGGGATAAAAACTGAATGTGTGTTTTAAATACAGCTGTTGTAAGTTAGCCAGATTCTGGATAAATTAGCTTTACAGGCAATCTATTGCTTTCCCATGGAAGCATCAGGAGAAGGCAATGGCACCCCACTCCAGTCCTCTTGCCTGGAAAATCCCATGGGCAGAGGAGCCTGGTGGGCTGCAGTCCATGGGGTCGCTGAGAGTTGGACACAACTGAGTGACTTCACTTTCACTTTTCACTTTCATGCATTGGAGAAGGAAATGGCAACCCACTCCAGTGTTCTCGCCTGGAGAATCCCAGGGACGGGGGAGCCTGGTGGGCTGCCGTCTATGGGGTCGCGCAGAGTCGGACATGACGGAAGCGACTTAGTAGTAGTAGTAGCAGTAAGGACGCATCAGCTTAAAAAAAAAAGAAAACAGCACTAAGGATTAGTTCTATTAGAACAGTTTCATGACGTGCGCCTCTTTGTTGAGGATCCTTGTTTGTGGAGACTACATCAATCCTAATAGTACCTTGGCCCTTCTAAATTCATTGATTCAGTATGACACTTCATGACCCCCACAGAGTGGTCCATATACAGACATGTATGCATACAGAATAACTGAGTCAGTCAGGTTGGGTGTTTGGTACTATGCTTTAATAGCTATCTAAATTCTTCACATTCTACCTATTACACTGTCAACTGAGGCCAAACTACACTGTGGAGACTTTTTGTGTCCCACGATTATACTCCTTCAACACACAGAAGGAGTCCATTATTAAACTGGTCAGAGCTGGCTTCAAGAGAGCAAAACATGGGGTGATGGAAAGATCCCAAGCTTCTAGGTTAAAACCTCGGCTCTAGAAAATATTTAAATCACTTGTCATCTCTGATGCCTCATTCTAATATGAGTTATATAGGTGAGGGTGGTACTAGTGGTAAGGAGCCTGCCTTCCAATGCAAGGGATGTAAGAGACACAGGTTCGATCCCTGGGTTGGGAAGATCCCTGGAGAAGGAAATGGCAACCCACTCCAGTATTCTTATTTGAGAAATCCATGGACAGAGGAGCCTGGAGGGCTATAGTCCATGGACTCACAAGGAGTTGTGTCCAAATGAGCAACAAGGTGAGGATGTATTCAGTTCAGTTCAGTCCAGTCACTCAGTCATGTCTGACTCTTTGCAACTCCATGGACTGCAGTACGCCAGGCCTCCCTATCCATCACCAACTCCTGGAGTTTACTCAAACTCATGTCCATTGAGTCGGTGATGCCATCCAACCATCTCATCCTCTGTCGTCCCCTTCTCCTCCCGCCTTCAATCTTTCCCAGCATCAGGGTCTTTTCCAATGAATCAGTTCTTCGCATCAGGTGGCCAAAGAACCGGAATTTCAGCATCAACATCAGTCCTTCCAATGAACATCCAGGACTGATCTCCTTTAGGATGGACTGGTTGGATCTCCTTGCAGTCCAAGGGACTCTCAAGAGTCTTCTCCAACAGCTCAGTTCAAAAGCATCAATTCTTTGGCACTCAGCTTTCTTTATAGTCCAGCTCTCAACATCCATACATGACTACTGTATTAAGTAATCTCTAAGGCTCCTTTCTGGTCAACAATCTATGAGTACAGAACTTACCGTCCTGGTAATGAGTAGCCCAAACCAAATGAGTTTCAGTTAATACTTTGGGGGTCAAGAGAAATTCCTGACATACATATATTCTTATGTTAATACACATGTAGAAATATGGACTGTGCTTCAGAAATGAGAATAACTCTTTTGTTTTTGTTGTTTGTGCTTTTAATGTATTTTATTGAAATATAGCTGATTCACAATGCTGTATTAATTTCTGCTGTACAGCAAAGTGATTCAGTTACATTGGGTTGGCCAAAACTTCATCTTAAGAAAATCCTGAAGGAACTTGTTGGTTAACCCAATACATATATCTATATATATATTCTTTTTCATATTATACTCCATTATGGTTTATCACAGATATTGAATATAGTTCCCTGTCCTGTACAATAGGATCTTGTTTATCCATCCTATATACAGCAGGTCACATCTGTGAATCCCAAAGTCCCAATCCTTCTCTCCCCCACTCTCCCCTTCCCCTTGGCAACTGCAAGGCTGGAGAACAACCCTCTCTTGTCTTCTATCAGTGGGTCCATCTCTTCTGGCATTGCGTTTAATGTTTTATTTCAATGAAATTTCTGCCCATAGCTGTTCACACTTTCTACCTTGGGCCACACAGAAGAGGGATTGAATGATTCACAGAAGGTGATGGGATGGTAGAAACAAGGCCACAAAATGTGTGAAAAGCAATCCTGTCTCTGCAAGAAGTAGCGTGTGTGATCTTATTATCATTCCTGATGATTTTCTTCTTTTATTGCCTCATGTCTAGACAAAATACAACTGCTGGAGGATTACAAAATAATTTCCCATCCAAAAATCTTTTTCACAGTATAGCCTAGAGGGGATATTTTCCACTTTAATGATTTAGACCCAGAGAGATATGATACACAAGCAAGCACCTCGTGGCTGAAGCATACATCATACGCTGGCAACACATACAGTAATAAGCCCAGGGCCTCAAACGCCACTGTGTATGTGACATTTTTGGATTCATTCACTGATTTCCAAGGAATATTTTCATCCACAGCCTGTATTGTGCTCCCAGAAACTCTCCAGTCCTAATGGGCCCAAGAGAGCTTACAAAAAGCATGATAGATGTGCTGTCAAGCCATTTACTTAGCAGTGCTCCAAGGAAGAAGCTAAAGTGATTAATTCTTACGCTGCAAAAATTATCCTTCTGGGTGGGACAAGAAGGGGGATTCTCAAGAGCCATTGGAAGAGTAAAGAGTAAGCAAGGATAAAAGTCTCAGGCAGTTGAGATGATATGTCTTCTTTGATATTCACATGGCTCTGATGCTTTCCAAAGGTTCTGCCATCGTATTGATTAGTAGCCTCAGACAGGGCAGCTCCAAAGGAGTAGGAGTGAACAAGAATAAAAACTTAAAAATCTGCCCTAGTCCACATATATTCAAGCTGTCCATCTGTCAGTATTGAGAGACTGTTTCCACCATTCCAATTAGGCTTGTCTGGGCCTCCATCATGTTCAAAAACCCATAGTAGGCTTTGTCATGAGGAATCCAACATTATAAACCAGCAGGAAATTTAGCAGATGCATTATTCCCTGGTGACTCAAACAGTAAAGAATCTGCCTGCAATGCAGGAGACCTGGTTTGGTCTCTGGGTTGGGAAGACCCTCTGGAGAAGGAAACAGCTACCCACTCCAGTATTCTGGCCTGGAGAATTCCACGGACAGAGGAGCCTGGCAGTTTACAGTCCATGCGGTTGCAAAGAGTCGGACACGGCTTATGCACAACCATTAATTATGATTCAAAGGAAATTATGTCATCACAGAGAGTTCATAAGAAAGAGTTACTTCAACTGCAAGGCACCTTGGAGCTCTATTCATTCATGTTCTCAGCGTCTGCGCGTGTGCGTGTGTGCTCCTTGGCGCAGTGGTGTCTGACCCTTCTGTGACCCCATGGCCTATGGCCCATGAAGGTCCTCTGTCCATGGAATCCAGGCAAGGATACTGGAGCGGGTTGCCACTTCCTGCTCCAGGGGATCTTCCTGACCCCGGAATCGAGCCTGAGTCTCCTACATCTCCTGCACTGCAGGCAGACTGTTTACCACTGAGCCGCACAGAAGCCCTCTCAGCACGTACCGAGGCCTGTTACTGGGCTCGGCTCTCCTCCAAGAAGGACTTGCACCCACGTGAGAGAGAGGAAGCATAAACTGCCGTCCGGGAGTGTTACAACAACGGGAGCAGGCAGGAACTGTCCTGCTGGGCCTCCTCTCGTTCTGTGTGCTACTTCTCTATGTCCTCTGGCTGCTTCTGGGAACACTTCCTTAAAACTGGCTTCTTGAAAGCTGAATTGTTGCTCTTGGATCTGCTTTGGGGACCCCAACCCAAGTAGGGAACGTTAGGGATTTTTTAGAAAGAAGATGGGAAAGGAGATGACACTAACAGTAAATCAGTCTGCTGTGATATTGGTGCCTTTATACTGGGATTTGGGAGATACTACCCTGTAGCCAATTGGAAACCTTGGAGAAGTACCTCCTACTTCTGTCCTAAGTGTCCAAACACAGAACTTTTTATTTGGTCCAAAGGAACTATATAACTCAATAATAGGTAAGATTTCACTAGAAAAAAATAGTTTATTTAGGACAAATAGATCTTTATAAAAAAATTCACACATATGCATACGTCTCGGTAATATGCATGTCAAATCTTTGACTTTGATATCAATTTTTATAGCATCCTTCTCCATCTCATTGGCCTTGACATAAAGAGCCATCTGTTTTTTCAGAATAAAATAAAATAAAACTGCCTGGATTCCAAGATCTTTGCCCTGCCTTAAAGGATTATATATTCTAATCCTTTTATTTCTTTCCCTCTGAGTTACAAGACTCAGGTGTTTTTGTATCAGTTTTTCTTAGTGGTAGTCTGAGGTGATGGTGAGGCAGGCAGTTGAAAATGTTGACTAATAGCCATAAAACCAAACTTTGCCTTCCCTGGGCAGCTTCCACCTCAGGGAAAACAGAATGGAAAATATATTTAAACTTCAAACTTTTTAGAGAAACCAGTAAATCTTTCTGAGAAGCTTTAAAAAGCTTGTTGTGATATTTCTGTTACACAATCTTTGAATTTTCCCTGGTTTGTCAGATGAATCATTCCCTTTTCACTGTATTTCCCTGCTGAGTTTTTGACTTAAAGAATTCCCTGCATAGCTACTCCCTACAACCCAGGCCAGGAAATTTTTCCTAGATATTTCCCAGAGACACAACTAGCCCTGTCTCACATGTTTAATTGTTGGATCTTTGCAAGAGTCCTGAGAAGCGGGCTTGATCACGCCTCTTAGGGAGCTGCATGGTGTTCTCTGAGTCCACACGGGCTGTGGGTAACTCAGTGCCCGAGCGTAGCAGAATTTACCCGTCATCTCTGTCTGCCAACTAGCTTCCCTAGTGGCTCAGAGGGTAAAGTGTTTGCCTGCAATGCAGGTAGACCTGGGTTCGATCCCTGGGTCAGGAAGATCCTCTGGAGAAGGAAATGGCAACCCACTCCAGTACCTTTGCCCAGAAAATCCCATGGGTGGAGGAGCCAGTAGGCTACAGTACATGGGGTTGCAAAGAGTTGGACACGACTGAGCGACTTCACTTTCTCTGTCTGCTAACTGATGGATCCTGAAATTAAAGCTTGCTGTCCCTGACCTGGAAACTCAGTGTGTATACAAGGAACCACTGAACCCCAGCCAAGACTCAACTGGGCTTTTGCCTCAGTTTCTTCAACTTGCTTGCCCCCACACCCTGCCTCTTCTCAAGGTCCTAGGAGTCTGCTAACCTCTCGCCAGTTCCATTCAGCCCTGGCCTCTCTGGATCCTGTCTCTCCACCTGACCTCAGGCAGCATCTTCCTGCTGCTGGATTTTTCTCTTACTGACCCCACCTTCCTACTCAGCCTTCCCTTTCCACCTCTAACCTCTGCCTCAGCTTGGTGTGGCTCCTGGACCCTTGAAGGCAGACCACAACCTGCCCAAATGCCAGGCCCCTACAGCGGATGGGTTGTCTCAGCCTCCATCCATTCAGTCCGAGGTTGGTACCCTCAACTGTAATCCATGGATTATGATGAATGTATACCCAGGAACCCAGCATTGATGCAGCCATCCTACAAATAATGTTTCACTGTGTGGGTATGCAATCTAATATTTTGGGATTAACAGATGCAAACTCTTATATAAATGTATAATCTATGCTGTATACCAGAAACTTATACAACATTGTAAATCAACCATACTTCAATAAATTTTTTTTTTTTTTTTAGGAATTACCTGGTGATCCAGTGGTTATGCTTCCCAGGTGGTGCAGTGGGAATCTGCCTGCCAATGCAGGAAACACGAGAGACACGGGTTCTATTCCTGGGTCGGGGAGATTCCCCTGGAGTAGGAAATGGCAACCCACTCTAGTATTCTTGCCTGGAAAATTCCATGGACGGAGAAGCCTGGCAAGCTAAAAGGTCATGGAATCACAAACAGGTGGACACAACTGAGCGCACACACACACACACACACACACACACACACACACACGCTAGTGGTTAGGACTCCAAGCTTCCACTGCAGGGACATGGGTTCAATCCCCAGTCAGGAAACTAAGAGCCTATATGCTGCTATGTGGCAAAAAAATAAATAAAATTAAAATTAACAACAGAAGAATGATTAAAATTCTATAGTTTAGCAGAGAATTATTCTCTGTTGACTCCTATCCCATGCACTATACAAATATTTTCCCATTTTATAGATTAAGAACTGAAGTTTAGAGAGATCAAGAAATCTTTTCCTGTATTCCCATTATAACTGACAGTCAAAATTGAATCCAGATATCTAATTCCAGTATCTGTCCTTTGTCCCATTTATACCACAAAATGTATAAATTATGATCTTATTATTTAGAACATTTTGAGACTTAAAGCTCTTCTTTCTCCCAGGGGGGAATAGCAATTATACAAACCATTTGCCCACAAAGAAGAAATGAAAAACTGGATCTGGATATAGATAAATCTACTGTAATTCTTGCAATAAAATGTTGTGCAATTGATAATTAGATTGCATCACTGCTGAAAATAAGATTATATTTGTTTGGGAAGTCCTTTAGTGTTCTTAGAACTGAAATATCATGTTTGCCATACAGGATGTTTATCTGTAGTACCTCAAAAGTATATACATGAGCATTGATTAAAAATAGACCTTAGCCAATGAAGGGCATGGTTAAATAAGCTCTCTAAGGGTACATTTCTGCATAGGTTAGATAAATGAGATCTTCCAGAGTAACAGAGTTTTATTTGGTCATTTTCCAGAAATATTAATGAATATTCTGCTCTCCTGAAAGAGTTCATTTTCTTCACCCAGAATGAGTATTACACTTTCAAAGAGCAAACGCACTTTAACATAAAGTATAACTCAGTGGCTCTTTTACAGTGTACTACCCTGGGGGCTCAGCAGTAAAGAATTTGCCTGCCAATGCAGGAGATGCAGGTTCAATCCGTGGATGGGGAATATCCCCTGGAGAAGGAAACAGCAACTCACTCCAGCATTCCTGCCTGGGAAATCCCATGGACAAAGGAGCTTGACGGGCTATAATCCATGAGGTCTCAAAAGAGTTGGACACGACTTAATGGCTAAGCAGCTTTATAGATTTATAGGAATGGACTCTGGCCCTCTGTTCTGATAGTAGTCTGCTACTTCTCAAAAACATCCAGTGCTCTCCACTTTCAACACAAGTCCAAAGATTCTGTCGTTCTAGTTTCTTCTCAAGACCATGACTAGCTGACATTTTAAAATGTCTTTTCCACCTCATGTATTCCTGACCATAACTCTCTTCTACATACTAGCTCCTTCCTGCCTTTGCTACGCCTTTCTTAACCTGAGTCTCCTCTCCTACTCTTGACCTTTCTTGCATATAAAAAACATACCTGTCTTTCAAGGCTCAACTCAAATTCCTTCTTTTGCGTGATGTTCCATTTAATCTCTCCAGCTCTGATGTCCCTGTGACAATTAGCTCTTTCTTATAGTACAGGCCACAGGCTACCTTGTATTTGTTCGTTTATGTCCACGTCTCCTCTCTTTCTTTGCTGTTAGTTCTTTGAGGAGACAGACTGATTTTAGACATGAAGATTCATTTATTTTTCCAATATTCCCTAGATATCCACCTTGTGCCTACTAATTATAGAAAACATAGACACCAGGTAAACACTGATATTGGATCATAAGAAAGAAAAACAAGAAAGTTTTGAAAAAAGCTAAGTTCCTTGTGTAAGATCCCTCTCCAGGGTATCTCTCAAATGCTGTAGATGGCACTCGTCATTCAGAGACCTCATTATTTCGAGAGTGAGCTGGTTCTCTGCTCTGGTAACGAGTCACTTCTCGTAATGACATCCTTGTGGGAACTTTTGGCTCCAGTCTGCAGCCATCTTTGGATCACAACCCAACTACTAGTTTTAAAGGGCAATTCAACCACTAGCCCCAAGCAGAAATGCCAATGTCACCGTGCCCTTCTCCAATTCAAAAGAGTGGGCGTCATAGAATTCCAGGGCCATTCCAGCACCGAAATTGAGGTGGTGAATGGCATGCTCTCAATATACACAAGCCAGTCCCTGGAGGAAGTTGTCGCCCAAAAAAATTTCAACAGGCTAAGCACAGGATTGACTTTGGTGACAGTCTGCTTCTTAGTAAATCAACAAATTGTTCTTTCACCTGGGGAAAATATGAAAAATAGAGAACACTTAATGTCACAGAAGGTCAAACCCCATAAAAGGCCCATGTGATATGTGATCCAAACTTGCCATGTTGGCAGACGGAAAAACTGAGGTTCAGTAAGAAATGGTTTGCTCCGGGTCACAGAGGAAGCCAGGGGAAGCGCTGAGAGCTGCTCCACAACCAGACAGCCCTGAGTCCTAGTCTCGGGGTCTTTACAGTCTTCTTTTTGCTCCTCTTTTCATTTGTACCCTCTCCATACTTTTTTTCTCAGAGGCAGAATCTTATTTTTGTAAAAGCTCAGACTTTATTATTCCTTATTATATTCAACCAGTATTTTATGCTCCAGGTTTAACTTATCTCTTATTTTGGATTTAGTCTGTGTATACCCTTGCCTCTTCATAAGCTGGACCCATTTAATGGTGATCTTAGAAGCCAGGTGAAATAAAAAGACCTTGTAGTTAGTAGGTGCCAAAGTATTCTCTATGGGCTGACAAAGGAGAAAAAGCAGTGGATGGACAGTGTGATCGGTGTCTCCCGTCACAACTGGCGGTGGGAACCAGGCCTGCTCTGGCTGGTTTCCATTGTTCCCCTTGTGTAGATCTTTGGGCCGAGACCAGGGCTCAGTGCCATTCCTACTGGTGAACCCCCATGCATCTCAGGCAAGCAGCTACCCTTCTCTCTGGGCATCTTTTGCTTCTTCCTTTGTAAAATAAGCTTCCTCCCAGCCATGGCAGATTATATGTTATAGTACCATGCTCTATCTAAATGCCAAAAGAAGCTATTTCATTTTCTATTTTCTCAGGCAAGACTCAGTTCATTTTCACCAGGGATTATCAAGTGTGCTGTCAGTAGCTGAGATATAATATAAAGAAGCAGTCAGAAGGCCTGGACTTGAAAGCCCAGGTCTGACACCTGCTAGCTACGTAACCTTTCTGGGATTCTATCTGCTGGTCTGCAGACATAAGATGACAGATACCTTCCTCCTTGTTCTTCATTCAAAACCCACTTATTGAAAATCTACAGTGGACCAGGTTGGCATGAGGTTTTTGAGATGTAGCTATGAAAACAGTCAAAGTTTACATATAATCAATAATTACATGTAATCAATCTATATAAGTTATGAAACACCTTATAGATGGAAAATATTACCAATATTTTTATTCACCTATCACTTAAAACTTTTTATATGGCTAGCAGATTTACACGGAGAAGGCAATGGCACCCCCACTCCAGTACGCTTGCCTGGAAAACCCCATGGACGGAGGAGCCTGGTAGGCTGCAGTCCATGGGGTCGCTAGGAGTCAGACACGACTGAGCGACTTCACTTTCACTTTTCACTTTCATGCATTGCAGGGACAGGGGAGCCTGGTGGGCTGCCGTCTATGGAGTCACAGAGAGTTGGACACAACTGAAGCGACTTGGCAGCAGACTTACATGACCCAAAGGGGGATAAAATAAGTGCTAAGATAGTAGAAAAATAAATGCAAACAAAAAGCATGAAACTAGCAAAGAAATGTATTCTTGATAGTTCAAAAAATTCGTAAAAGTTGTCATCATGTCATCAAAGTTCATCCTCGACTTCCTGATACTTATTTTATGACCTAAGATATTTTTCAATTTCTAAAGATGAGAATATTTTAGTTTTGCAATGTTTAGAGCCTCTTAAGGACATAACCAGCCCTGACACTCATAACTTCACTGAAACCCACTCAATTCACTTCAACCTTTGTTTATGGAGCACCCCATTGGGTCAGAAGTAGGCCTCTAAAGTTGACATTAATGACCCAGATGTTTCTGGGGAGGGGACATTGATTTTAATATCAGAATCCAAATTGGCTTAAGATTTATGTCTGGTTTTGTGTCTGACATTCAGCATTCTAAGGAAATAGACCTCCAGCAACAAGGACAAGATGATTCAGTGTGTAAAAAGGAGGACTCTGTGCAAGGCAGTTGCAGAATCTGCTAGATTTGTCTCCCATTTGAAAGCCCACCAGAGAGCAAGCTCAGGTGGTCCAAAAGAAATTATACTCTCTTCTGCCACCAGAGGGCCCCACCACCAGGTAACAGGATAGAAAATTGCCAGCATCTGAGTGGACCGTTGAGAGTAGGGTGTTCTGCCTAGGAACTTGAAGGTGGCAGTTGATGCCATGATCACCTCGCCTATGCCCTCTGCATGATTTTGGTTTGCTCCCTAGTTAAAAGCAGAAGTATCTCCCACCTACTGGATGCTCATGGCATATGTTACTTAATCCTCACAGTGCGTGCATGTGAGCTCATTCATGCCCAACTCTTTGCAACCCCATGGATGATAGCCCACCAAGCTCCTCTGCCCATGGAATCTGCCAGGCATAAATACTGGAATGCGTTGCCTTTCCTACACCAGGGGATCTTCCTAACCCAGGAATCAAACCTGCATCTCTTAAATCTCCTGCATTGGCAGGCAGGTTCTTTACCACTGGTGCCACCTGGGAAGCCCCAATCCTCACAGTAATCCTGTGAGTTAGGCAGGCAGTATAGCTGTTTTCCTCTTACAGACAAAGAAACTGAGACTGAGTATGGTTAACATTTGCACAAATTACACAGCTAGGAAGGGACAGGTCGGAATTTGAACAAAGACTATCTGACTTCACAGTTCAAATTCTTAGCCAAAATGCTGTTTTCCCTGTTACCTGAATAACTCTAGCAGCTTTTAGTTCATCATCTTGGATGTGGCATGAGTTCAGAAAATGTAATGATCATACGTAGTGAGACTCCAGCTTGTAGAATGATCAGTTTCTAGGGGAAGGCGCTCCTCTTTAACTGAGTGAGAAAAAGCAGAGAAGGGAGGAAGGGAGAGACTGTAGAGACCAGTGCTGTCCCGAAATAAACGTGGCTGGCCTGCACCGCAGCACCCCCTCCCCAACTCAGTATTCACCCATCACATCTAGAGCTGTGATGTTATCCAGATAAAGGGCAAAGGGGTCCCAGTTTGAGCTGCAGCTGCTTTCAGCCTAAACTTGAGTCAAGTCTGGATAAGCCCAGACCTATACAAAGGGAATGCTCAAAACTGAACAAACCCAAGGAGTCTCTTGAGAAATAAATCAGTCTACGGAATAGCTGCTAAAACCCGGGCAGAAATGCCTGAAATGGCATCTGAGCTGGAGAGGAGGAATAATATTGCAGACCACTCAATGTCTTCTTTAGACTCCACTCAGCTCAGTCCCTAGTGATGTATGCCCACATACTAGGGAAAGAAGAACTGTAAATAAGCCTTTAAAGGCATTTTCACCCATTGTCACCATAAGGCTTTGGGTGCAAGTGGTTATACCACTGTAGGAAGAGGTGATAGACCTTGGCACAAAGAGGGGTAGGGATTTTCTCTATCACCGAAGACATCAGCCAGAGTGGCGCCAGTAGCAGTGGTGGTGCCAGCTTAAGAGGGTAGGCACAGAAGTGTTCTTACTGGTGAACAGAAAGGATTTTGGTTCCCTTGGTGGATGCCAAGGACCTTAGCCACAGAAAGAGGATGCAAAGCAGTGGGATTTAGAGAACAAGAGAAGAGCCCAAGAGAACCCTTGCCATAACTCTCTTGGCACCAGCCACAGGGCATACCAGCAGCAAGTACAGTGATAAAACTGCCAGGGAAATGGGCACGTTGGCAACCAAGACTAAAGACACTTATTTTTGCATCTGTGGGTGTACCTCTGAGGATGCTTAAAATAACTGGGGGATGGTTAGAGAGGAGGAGAGATTCAACATCTCACTCTTCTTGAATTTCTAGGGAGAGACAAAAGTCTATTTAATCTTCATTAAAATTAATTCATCTTCATTAAAAATCACTTTATTTCTCACCACACTGAGAGCATCCAGTAGAAGAAAAGATTTTTAAGAAATGTGACCTCACTTCATGGAGGGAGGTGAGATCCAGGAGTGACAACCAGGTTCCAGGGAAGCTCTCTTAAGGATGGGATGGTATCTCTTAAAGGAGTGACTAATTCCTGATTCCAGTAGATTCTTGTAATTAACTTCTTAGGGAATGGCTATTTGTGGAGAGAATTCCGCAACCATCTAGAGTTATGTTAGTTAGGAGGCTAGACTTATGTTAGTTAAATTTTTGGAAGCCACTTCCAGCTCTAATGTTCTGTGATTCTTTGAAAAAGTTAAAAAAAAAAAATCTGGGATGAGAGAGATCTGAGAATGATATTCTTTCTGACATTCCATCTAAACTGAGACAAACCTCCCTTATTTTCCTGAAATGACAGGAAAACAAGTGAAAATTCTCTCTTAATAACTTGGTATTCAAAACTACAGTTCTGCTAATATTGTGGAAACTGTAGCTCTTGGTATGTGTTTTCACAGCCATATTCACTTACAGAGTTGCTTGCCCTTCACTATGCAAAAGGAAAAAGCAAAAGGGATCTCCAGACTTCCACGGGGCCTCCAAATGTTTGCACTACGAGATGTCATGAATCTCTTATTTTCTTATTTAGCTGTCACTGAAATTTATATTCTATCACCACCACCATTCTCTGGGTAAAGAATTACCTCATCCTGTCCTAACAATTCTTTTTTAAATGCCCCACCATATTCCAGGAAAGATTACTGGAGTGGGTTGCCATTTCCTCCTCCAGGGGATCTTCCTGACCCAGGGATCGAACCTGTGTCTCCACATCTCCTGCACTGCAGGCAGATTCTTTACAACCAAGCCACCGGGGAAGCTCACACTCTTAACACTTTTGATATACTTAACTTCCTAGATAGTGTCTACAACAGAGCACTGAGAAGTTTGGAGAGTATCGAGGAAGAGACAGATTTGGGGCCTTGAAAATGCCCTCAGACTGAGATAGAATAGGACAATTTCATTCTTACTTAAGGAAGAGATTCAGCAAGGAATGCAAGCCTGGAGACTCAAGAGAGCCTGCTGAAGCTTTACTAGGCTTTCTTTCTTTGTTTCCATGAAGTAACATCTCCCAACCCAAACTATAATGCTCTATCCTTGTATGTTTCATCTATGCATCCCTGTAAGTTTCTCTAGGGTATAGATCCAGAAGAGGAATTTTTGTCCTTGAGATTCCCACATGTTCAATTCCTGACAGATTGCTCTCCAGAACAGCTCACCAGTTTACACTCCCACCAGCAGTGCATGGGGATTCTCATTTCCTCACAAATGTGCCAACAATGGTACCATCTGACTTCCTAATTTTTACCAATCTGATGAGTGTAAAACGAATTTCTTTGTGTTTTTAATTTATAAGTCTCCGATTGATTGTGACGTTGAGGATCTCTTCATGAATGTATAGGTAATTTGGGTTTCCCCTTCTGTGAATTGCCTATTCAAAGTCTTTGCCAAATCCCCTCTTTCTGTTGTTGATTTGCAGGAATTGCTTAATTATTCTAGATATAAATGCTATAATTATCTTCTCCCAGTCTGTCTCCCATCTGTTACCTTTATCTGTAGTGTCCTTCATTGAAAAGAAATTCTTAATTTTTAACATAGATCCATTTTTCCCATTATGGTTTGGACTTTTTGGGTACTATTCAAGAAACATTTCCCACCCCAAAGTCACCAGTCATACTTCCAATATTTTCTTACTAGCTTATAATTTATCTATATATTTAGGAGTTCAACTCATTGGAAATGTTATCAATCCTTATTTTTCTCTATTCATTAAGCGACTTTTGGCAATATTGGATGCTAAAAATATCCATCTTTCCCTAACTGATTTATTATACCCCACTCCAGTACTCTTGCCTGGAGAACTTCATGGATGGAGGAGCCTGGTAGGCTGCAGTCCATGGGGTCGCGAAGGGTCAGATACAACTGAAGCGACTACACTTTCACTTTTCACTTTCATGCATTGGAGAAGGCAATGGCAACCCACTCCAGTGTTCTTGCCTGGAGAATCCCAGGGACGGGGGAGCCTGGTGGGCTGCTGTCTATTCGGTCACACAGAGTCAGACATGACTGAAGCGACTCAGCAGCAGCAGTCACCTGTATTTTATATCATATATCATAAGGAACTGTTTATGGCTCTTTAATTTGTTCCATTATTCTATTTATCTGTTAATGTAATAGGCAGCATTGTTTTCCATATGGTTATGTAGTAATATATTCTACAGCAAATATGCCCTTTTGCTTTACTTTTCCAAAATAGTCATTTACTTGTGGACTTTTCTTTTTCAAAATATATGTAAGACTCAGTACTTCAGATGTCTTTGCAGAAGTTTCAGTTACAATTCCAAGTGCAATCTATTTAATCTGGGAAAATTTGACATCTTTACAGTGTGAAGTTATGCCATTCATGAACATAGTTTAACTCTACATTTATTTAGATCTTCTCATATGCAATTAGACAGATTAATTTTCTCCAAAATCATTTTATATGCTTAGTATTAGGTTAATATATTTATATTTTAAAGTTTCATTGATACACTGTGAATGACAAATACATTTTACTTATTTATGCCTGCTGTGACATCACCAGATGGTCAATACCAAAATCAAATTGATTATATTCTTTGCAGCCAAAGATGGAGATGCTCTATACAGTCAGCAAAAACAAAACTGGGAGCTGACTGTGCCTCAGATCACGAGGCACAGTGATTTATTGCTAAATTCAGACTTAAGTTGAACAAAGTGGGGAAAACCACTAGACCATTCAGGTATGACCTAAATCAAATCCCTTATGATTATACAGTGGAAGTGAGAAATAGACTTAAGGGACTAGATCTGATAGACAGAGTGCCTGATGAACTATGGACGGAGGTTCGTGACATTGTACAGGAGACAGGGATCAAGACCATCCCCATGGAAAAGAAATGCAAAAAAGCAAAATGGCTGTCTGAGGAGGCCTTACAAATAGCTGTGAAAAGAAGAGAAGTGAAAAGCAAAGGAGAAAAGAAAAGATATAAGCATCTGAATGCAGAGTTCCAAAGAATAGAAAGGAGAGATAAGAAAGCCTTTTTCAGCGATCAATGCAAAGAAATAGAGGAAAACAATAGAATGGGAAAGACTAGAGATCTCTTCAAAAAAATTAGAGATACCAAGGGAACATTTCATGCAAAGGTGGGGACAATAAAGGTCAGAAATGGTATGGACCTAACAGAAGCAGAAGATATTAAGAAGAGGTGGCAAGAATACACAGAAGAACAGTACGAAAAGGATCTTCATGACCCAGATAATCACAAAGGTGTGATCACTCACATAGACATCCTGGAATATGAAGTCAAGTGGGCCCTAGGAAGCATCACTATGAACAAAGCTAGTGGAGGTGATGGAATTCCAGTTGAGCTATTTCAAATCCTAAAAGATGATGTTGTGAAAGTGCTGCACTCAGTATGTCAGCAAATTTGGAAAACTCAGCAGTGGCCACAGGACTGGAAAAGTCTGTTTTCATTCTAATCCCAAAGAAAGGCAATGCCGAAGAATGCTCAAACTACTGCACAATTGCACTCATCTCACACACTAGCAAAGTAATGCTCAAAATTCTCCAAGCCAGGCTTCAGCAATATGTGGACCATGAACTTTCAGATGTCCAAGCTGGTTTGAGAAAAGGCAGAGGAACCAGAGATCAAATTGCCAACATCCACTGGATCATTGAAAAAGCAAGAAAGTTACAGAAAAAACATCTATTTCTGCTTTATTGACTATGCCAAAGCCTTTGACTGTGTGGATCACAATAAACTGTGGAAAATTCTGAAAGAGATGGGAATACCAGACCTCCATGATCTGCCTCCTGAGAAACCTGTATGCAGGTCAAGAAACAACAGTTAGAACTGGACATGGAACAAGAGACTGGTTCCAAATCAGGAAAGGAGTATGTCAAGGCTGTATATTGTCACCCTGCTTATTTAACTTCTATGCAGAGTACATCATGAGAAACGCTGGACTGGAAGAAACACAAGCTGGAATCAAGATTGCTGGGAGAAATATCAATAACCTCAGGTATGCAGATGACACCACCCTTATGGCAGAAAGTGAAGAACTGAAGAGCCTCTTGATGAAAGTGAAAGAGGAGAGTGAAAAAGTTGGCTTAAAGCTCAACATTCAGAAAACTAAGATCATGGCATCCAGCCCCATCACTTCGTGGCGAATAGATGGGGAAACAGTGGCTGACTTCATTTTGGGGGGCTCCAAAATCACTGCAGATGGTGACTGCAGCCATGAAATTAAAAGATGCTTACTCCTTGGAAGAAAAGTTATGACCAACCTAGATAGCATATTCAAAAACAGAGACATTAATTACTTTGCCGACTAAGGTCCGTCTAGTCAAGGCTATGGCTTTTCCAGTGGTCATGTATGGATGTGAGAGTCGGACTATAAAGAAAGCTGAGTGCTGAAGAATTGATGCTTTTGAACTGTGGTGTTGGAGAAGACTCCTGAGAGTCCCTTGGACAGCAAGGAGATCCAACCAGTTATTTCTAAAGATCAGTCCTGGGTGTTCGTTGGAAGGACTGATGTTGAAGCTGAGACTCCATATCTTTGGGCACCTGATGCAAAGAGCTGACTCATTGGAAAATACCCTGATGCTGGGAGGGATTGGGGGCAGGAAGAGAAGGGGACGACAGAGGATGAGATGGCTGCATGGCATCACCGACTCAATGGACTTGAGTTTGGGTGAACTCCGGGAGTTGGTGATGGACAGGGAAGCCTGGCGTGCTGCAGTTCATGGGGTTGCAAAGAGTCGGACATGACTGAGCAACTGAACTGAACGGATGCCTAGTGTGAAGAATGCTGTTGGTTGCTGCACCCATCATTTATTCAAGTTATGAATCTATACCAAATTGCACAAAAGATCATATCAGTTTCCACAATTGTTATGTAATCTGAAACTCTTTCTCCTTCCAGTACTGATACTTTATTGTGTTTCTTGCTTTATCATATCAGTTTTCTTCTGTAGCATTAGGTTAACTCGGTGGTGACATAAGACTTCCTTGTCTTATATGAAATATATCTAAAGTTCCTTCTTTAAGTGAGGTATTTGCTGGAAATATTTCATATGTAGCTTTTAGCTAGTTAGTGATGTATTTTCTATGTCTATCTTTGTGGAAAAAAAATGTACTATATATATAATTTGAGTTTTATCCAATCTCTACCTTTATTGAATTAAACATATGACTTATTTTTAATTACTTAATGTGTTATTTACATCTGATAATTTTTGATATGACAAAGTACTTTCATTATTGAGAAAAACCATATAAGGTCATACGTGTTATTTTTTTTTATTATGCAGTTGTGATCTAATAATTACTTTGGATGTTGTTAAAGTGCTGCACTCAATATGTCAATGATATGGAAAACTCAACAGTCACCAGAGGACTGGAAAAAGTCAGTTTCATTCCAATCTCAAGGAAGGGCAATGCCAAAGAATGTTCAAACTACTGTACAATTGTGCTCATTTTACATGCTAGAAATGTTATGCTCAAAATCCTTCAAGCTAGGCTTCAGAAGTACATGAACCAAGAACTTACAGATGTACAAGCTGGGCTTTGAAGAGGCAGAGGAACCAGAGGTCAAATTGCCAACATTTGCTGCCTCATAAAGAAGGCAAGAGAGTTCCAGAAAAATGTCTACTTCTGCTTCATTGACTATGCTAAAGCTTTGACTGTGTGGACCACAACAAACAATGGAAAATTCTTAAAGAGATGGGAGTATCAGACCATCTTACCTACTTCCTGAGAAACCTGTATGGAGGTCAAGAAGCAACACTTCGACCAGACATGGAGCAACTGGCTGGTTCAAAATTGAGAAAGCAATACAACAGGCTGCATATTGCCACCCTGCTTATTTAACTTCCATGTAGAGTACATGATGTAAAATGCTGGGCTGGATAAATCATAAGCTGGACTCAACATTGTCAGGAGAAATATCAGCAACCTCAGATACGCACTCTAATGGCAGAAGGTGAAGAGGAACTAAAGAGCCTCTTGATGAGGGTGAAAGAAGAGAGTGAAAAACCTGGCTTGAAACAACATTAGAAAAAAAAAAAAACCTAAAATCATGGCATGTAGTCCCATCACTTCATGGCAAATAGAAGGGGAAAAAGTGGAAGCAGTGGTAAATTTTATTTTTCTGGGCTCCAAAATCACTGTCAATGGTGATTGTAGCCATGAAATTAAAAGACACTTGCTCCTCAGAAGGAAAGCGATGGCAAATCTAGACAGCGTATTCAAAATTAGAGCATGATACTGGATGCTTGGGGCTGGTGCCCTGAGACAACCCAGAGGGATGGTACGGAGAGGGAGGAGGGAGGGGGTTCAGGATGGGGAACATGTGTATACCTGTGGCGGATTCATGTTGATGTATGGCAAAACCAATACAATACTGTAAAGTAATTAACCTCCAATTAAAATAAATAAATTTATATTTTTTAAAAAAATCAGAGACATCACTTTGCCAACAAGCATCCATGTCGCTATGGTTTTTCCAGTCATCCTATACTGATGTGTGAGTTGGATCAAAAAGAAGACTGAGAGGTGAATAACTGATGCTTTTGAACTGCAGTGTTGGAGGAGATTCTTGAGAGTCCCTCAGACAACAAGGAGATCAAACGAGTCAATCCTGAAAGAAATCAACCCTTAATATTCATTGGAATGACTATTGCTGAAGCTGAAGCTACAATACTTTGGGAACCTGATGGCAAAGAGCTGACTCATTGGAAAAGACCCTGATGATGGGAAAGATTAAAGGCAAAAGAAGGGGGTGTCAGGGAATGAAATGGTTATATAGTGTCACCAACTCAATGGACATGAATTTGAGCAAACTCTGATAGAGAAGGACAGGGGAGCCTGGCACACTGTGTGCTGTGTGCTATAGTCCATGGGGTTGCAAAGAGTTAGACACCATATAGCGACTGAACAGCAACAACAACAATTACTTTGAGATTTTTACATCTATGTTTATAAATAAAATTGGGCTTTTTAACACATAATATTTTTATACAGTAAAAAAATCAATGCTACACATAAGGAAAATAAACTCCCTATCCTTTTTAAACTTTTCATCATCTAGGAGGCCTGTTTTAAAAGTGTTATTTTTTTATATTTTATTTTAAGAAATACCTTATAAACCACTTAGTAGAGGATGGAGGTTGGAATGGAGGAGTGCATGGCAACCCACACCAGTATTCTTGCATGGAGAATCTCCATGGATGGAGGAGCCTGGCAGCCTACAGTTCATGGGGTCACAAAGGGTCGGACAGGACTGAGTGACTAAGCACAGCACAGCGGTTGGAATGGGGACGTTTTTGATAATCATTAAAGCGTCGGCCTGCAAGGTGGGAGACCTGGGTTCGATTCCTGGGTAGGGAAGGTCCCCTGTAGAAGGAAATGGCAATCCACTCCAGCACTCTTGCCTGGAAAATCCCATGGATGGAGGAGCCTGATAGGCTACAGTCCATGGGGTTGCAAAGAGTCGGACACGACTGAGCGACTTCACTCAATTTCTTTCATGATGTTTGAACTTGAAAGTTTTTAATTTTGAATTTTCTATTTCTTCTTTGAAATTGTTTTCAAAAATTTATTTCATCTAGATTTATCAGTTTACAGATCAATGGCACCCCACTCCAGTATTCTTGCCTGGAAAATCCCATGGATGGAGGAGCCTGGCAGGCTGCAGGCCATGGGGTCGCTAAGAGTTGGACACGATTGAGCGGCTTCACTTTCACTTTTCACTTTCATAAATTGAAGAAGGAAATGGCAACCCACTCCAGTGTTCTTGCTTTGAGAATCCCAGGGATGGGGTTCCCAGTGGGCTGCCATCTATGTTGTCGCACAGAGTTAGACACACCTGAAGTGACTTAGCAGCAGCAGCAGATCTATAATAGTACTTACTGTTCTTATAATCTCCTTTATATTTATAATTATATATTATACCTATAGTCATAATCACACATCTGCTCATTCCATCTATAATTGTATCTTTCCATTTTGTATTTTCTGACTTTTTCTTCTTTTATCAGTATTACCAAGTATCTACATATTATTTATTATATTGAAAAATTAAAATTTGCTTATTTGTGCTCATTTATATATTTTTATTATCTCTTATTTCATTATTTTATTTTCCTTTTTATTAATTATTTCTTCCTCATGTGTATGAGATAATTTTAGATGGTTGCTGTTTTTCTTCTTCAGTGGAAAACGTCTTTAAGTTTTTATTTTTGTGTTGTTGTTTAGTTGCTAAGACATGCCTGACTCTTTGCAGCCCCCTGGACTGCTATAGCCTGGCTATAGAGCCTGCCAGGCTCCTCTGTCTATGAGATTTCCAAGGCAAGAATATTAGAGTGGGTTGTCATTTCCTTCTCCAAGAGAGCTTCCTGACCCAGGGATCAAACCCATGTCTTCTGCATTCAATCTGTTATAGGCAGTTTCTTTACTGGTGAGCCACCAGGGAAGCCTTTTTTATTATTATAAATGTTTTTAAAGGACCAAATTTCCTTCTAAATCCTGTTGTTTCAATCTTTTAGTTCTTTTCTTCCTTTTATCGGTTTTAATTAAGTTTTCAAGGACTGCTCAACTCCAGGTAGGGTTAGGGTTAGTTCTGTCAGTTGTTGCTTTATACATTTGAACATACATTGTTATGTTGGAAGCAAATATGTCTATGATTGTTATATATCTTCATCTGTTGTTTGGGTTATAATATATTATGTCAATTTTTTTCCTGATGATGATTTTTCTCTATTTCTAATTTCTTCAAGTTTGAAATTGCTGTTCTGACTTACTATGAGATTGAGATTGCATTTGTTTAGTGTTTTTTATTTTTTTGGCTTCACTGTGTGGAATGTGGGATCTTAGTTCCCTAACCAGGAATCAAACCTTGTCCCCAACTGTGGAAGTGCTGAGTTGTAACCACTGGGCTGCCAGGGAAGTCCCTTATGCCTTTATTTTTAATCTTCTTGTATACTTTTCTTTATAGATAACATAGAAGTGTTTTTAGTCCAAACTAAAAAGGTCTGATTTTGGAGGGTGAGTATAATCCATTTAAACTGATTATAATTGTTAGACCTTAGAGCTTTTTTGTTTATAAAAATTTTACTTGTTTCCTATTTTTCCTCCCAATATAACTATCATTAGGTATATCAAAATTTCTTCTGGTTGCTTGGAAATTATGTATTCTATTTTTAATATCCTGAAGTGATTCTTAAAATTTCAAGACATATACCAATATTTAAATCACCAACAATTTAAAAGCAAATCAATAAATGTATGTTTTCTTCAACCAGATCAGTTCCTTAGTGTACTCTCACGAACTTTTGTCTCCTCCTCCCTAAGCCTTAATGGTGTCATTAATAATCTATACCTACGTTATGCTATACTTTTTTTCTTTTATTAAGAGGAATAGAAATGTTACTGTTACTTGCTTACTGCAGTCAGTAGTGTCTGACTCTTTGCGACCTCATAGAACTTAGCCTGCTAGGCTCTTCTGTCCATGGAATTCTCCAGGCAAGAATACTGGAGTGGGTCGCCATTCCCTTCTCCAGAGGATATTTCCAACCCAGGGATCTAACCCACGTCTCCTGCCTTGCAGGCGGATTCTTTACTGTCTAAGCCACCAGGGAACCCCCTTAGTTGTCTTAGCTGTGTTATTTGCTTAGTTGTCTCCAATATCTAGTCTCCCTCTTTTCATAGCGAGAGAGCCCCTGGCTTTAATTCAGCACACAGTTACCCAAAATAAGGCCAAATTTCCCAGCTTTATTTGCAGCATGACTATGTAATAAAGTTCTGGCCAAAGATATGTGAGAAATAATGTGTGCAATTTCTGGAACATTTACTCCAAGTGAAGAAACATGATTAAATAAGTGGTGCTGGGAAAACTGGATAGTTACATGTAAGACAATGAAATCAGAACATTTTCTAACACCATATACAAAAATAAACTCAAAATGGATTAAAAACCTAAATGTAAGACTGTAAACCACAAAACTCCTAGAGGAAAACATAAGCAGAACACCCTTTGACATAAACTGTAGCAATCTTCTTTTGAATCTATCTTCTAAAGCAAGGGAAATAAAAGCAAAAATAAACAAATGAAACTTAATTAAACTTAAAAGCTTTTGCACAGCAAAGAAAACCACTGACAAAACAAAAAGACAACCTACTGAAAGGGAGAAAATATTTGCAAATCACATGACCAAAATGAAGTTAATACTGGGGTTAATAAATAGGCATTTTTCTCAAAGAGAAAATGCAGATGGTCAACAGGCACATTAAAATATGCTCAACATCACTAATCGTCAGAGAAATGCAAAACCACAATGAGAAATCCCTTCACACCTGCGAGAATAACTACCATCACAAAGAACACAAATAATTAATGTTGGTGAGGATCAGGAGAAAAAGAAGACCTCTTTCTGTTGGTAGGAATGTAAATTGTTGCAGCCCCTGTAGAAAGCAGAATGCAGATTTCTCAAAAAACTAAAAATAAAGCTAACCATATGATAAGGAAGCTGTGGTACATATATACAACAGACTATTACTCAACCATAAAAAGGAACAAATTTGAATCACTACTAATGAGGTGGATGAACCTAGATCCTGTTAAACAGAGTGAAGTCAGAAAGAGAAAAACAAATATTGTGTAATAATGCATACACATGGAATCTAGAAAAATGGTACTGAAGAACCTGTTTGCAGGGCAGAAATGGAGATGCAAATGTAGAAAACAATCTTGTAGACTCAGTGGGGATAAGAGAGAGTGGGACAAATTGAGAGAATAACATTGAATCATATACATTACCATATATAAAATAAATAGCTAGTGAGAAGTTGCTGTATAACACAGGGAGCTCAACTAGGGGCTCTGTGACAATCTAGAAGGGTAGGAGGGGGTGGGGAATGAGAGAAGGTTTACGAGGAGGAGGATATATGTGTACTTATGGCTGATTCACACTGTTGTATGGTGGAAACAAACACAACACTGTAAGGCAATTATCCTTCAATTAAAAAAAAAAAGAGAAACTACCATCTGGACCAGCAATTCCACTTCTGCATGCTAAGTCACTTCAGTTGTGTCTGACTCTTGGAGACCCTATTGCCTGTAACCTGCAAGACTCCTCTGTCCAAGCGTTTCTCCAGGCAAGAATACTGGAGTGGGTTGCCATGCCCTCCTCCAGGGGATCTTCCTGACCCAGGGATCAAGCCCATGTATCTTACGTCTCCTGCATTGGCAGGTGGGTTCTTTACCACTAGCACCACCTGGGAAGTCCCTCCACTTCTGAATATATATTAAAAAAAACCCACTAATTTGAAAATATACATGCACCCCAATGTTCATAGCAGCACTATTTAAAATAACAAAGACAAGGTAGCAACTTGGATCCATCAATAGATGAATGAATAAAGAAGATGTGGTATATGTGTGTATGCACATATGTATGTACGTTTACATGTATATGTACATATACATATATGTGTGTATATGTATGCATACACACACACATACACACACACACACACACACACATGCAATGGAATACTACTCAGCCATAAAAAAGAGCAAAATTTTACCATTTGTAGCAACATGGGTGAACATGGAGGGCATTATGCTAAGTGAAGTAAGTCAGACAGAGAGACAAATATTTTATGACATCACACATATGTGATATACAAATATCAAAAATAAAGCACTAGTGAATATAACAAAACAAAAAACAGACTCACAGATAGGGAGAATAAACTAGTGGTTACCAGTGGAGAGAGGCAAGAGGGGGAATGGGAAAGACAGAGATAGGGATTTAAGATGTACAAAGTATTAGGTACAAAATAAATATACAACATGGAATATAGCCAATTTTTATAATAATTGTAAATGGAGTATAATCTTTAAAAATTGTGAATCAGTATGTTGCATACCCATAATTTATATAATATTGTACATCAGCTATACTTCAAAAAGAGAGAAAAAGAGAGGGCATGTGCTTTCTTTTCCTTTCCCTACATCTAGCTGCTTGAAATGTATTTTGGTTGTGAGACATTTTTGACCATCTATGTAACCAACATACTTAAGAGGAAAGATTAACAAGATATAAACTGTCAGGCAACCTGTGGAGCAAAACCATCCCACCAAGCCTGGACCACCTACCACTTGAAACTTTTGTGAGAGAAAAACAATTTATCCTTTGTGTATTGGTTTCCATTGCTCCTGTAACAAACTGTCACAATCTCAGTGACTTAAATTTATTATTTATACAGTTTCGAAGATCAGAAGTCCTAAAGACAAGAGTAGACAGGACTATATCCCTTCTGGCAGCCCTCAGGAAGAATCTGTTTCCTTGCCTTCTTCAACATCTAGAAGTTACATGCATTCCTTGGGTCTTGGCCCCCTCTTTATATCACTCCAATTTCTCCTTCAGGCATCACATCTCCTGCTGTGACTCTGAGCCTCCTCCCTCCTTGTATTGCACTGGACCCACTCAGATAACCTATGGTAATCTCTTGATTTTTAAACTTGTAATGTAATCCCATCTGCAAAGTCTCTTTGTGTTGTAACATACTCATTGTGTTAATGGGCTTCCCCAGTGACTCAATGAGTAGAGAATTTGCCTACAATGCAGGAGACATGAGAGATGTGCAAATTCAAACACAGGTCAGAAAGATCTCCTAAAAGAGGAAATGGCAACCCACTCCTTTATTCTTGCCTGGGAAATCCCACGGACAGAGGAGACTGGTGGGCTACAGTTTACGGGGTCACAAAGAGTCAAACACGACTGAGCACACCACACAACATATTCATGAGTTACAGAAATTAGGATATACACATCTTTACAGGAGTCATTACTATATCTACAATACTTTGAATCAGGTTGACACATAGCTAGGTTTAAATTCTAATATTCTCATTTCCCAAATTTTATTAGTTTCTTGTTATTGCTTATGCTTATTATTTTCATTGTTTATTTTCTTGTTAAGATACTTTTCCCAAGAGTGCTTGCAGAGAGTTGTTTGGAAAACTCTCTTTAGTATGTCATATACAATCCCTGCCTCCCTACTTCTCAGAAAAGAGTTGCCTAAAATTTCCTCTCTTGGTCTTGACGACCCTGCCACAAAGCCATTCATCAATAATATTAATAAAGAACCCAACTTTATGCATATCTATATTTCAAGTACCTAAAACAGGGCCTAGAACACAGAATTTACTCAGTAAAATTTTGCTAAATGAAGCACTGAGTTGGTTTTTATGTGACATCCACCGCAAAATGAGAAAAACCAATAACATAATGGATATGGCATGAGACAGTAGAGAAAATATTCATTTACCTCTCAATATTGCAAGTCTTGACTTCCAGACATATGCACATCTATGAAAAGGCTAATGTATAAATATATATAATGTATAAATATATATACACTAATGTATACACTATATAATGTATATACATTACTATATATAGTATATAATGTATAAATATATATACATTAATGTAGAAATATATATAAGATCATTCATGCACATATTGGGTGTATGTATACCGTATATCCTGTAAGATAGATCGGAGTTGTCTTACTCACTTTTCAACTTTACACAATTCTCAGTGTCCCTTTTAATTTTGTATTAAATGTTTTCTCCAGCAATTGGTGATGAAATGCTGACATTGATAACAAGAGCCTTCTAATATTTGGTTAAGGGCACATTACTGGAGTTCAGATAGGCTGCGTTCAGCTGCCAAGTTTGTCTTTTACTAGCTGTGTGATCTTGGTCAAATTATTCAACTTTTGTGTGCCTTTTACTTCATCAGTATTCTGGATGGTGGTGATAATGGAAGTTAATTGATATAATTTATGAGCAGATTAAATGAGTTAGTAAACATAAAGTTGTTAAATAGTTCCTGGCAAGTAGTAAGCTTTCTATGTTCTAGCTATTATACTTAAAGAGAGTGTTTATGAAGACTTCAGTCGATTTTAAATGAACAAATTAAATCATTTTTCCCTTTATTGGGAAGTTTGTAGGAGAAGCAGCAAAAAAAAAATTTTTTTTAATTAAAAAAATGAAATTCATCTCATCCCATGAGAGATGCTCATAGATGATAATCTGCCATTAACCATTCTTATCTCTAAGATAGGGGCTCCACTCAACTTTCTGGGGTAGAGTAGGGTAGGGTGAGGCAGGAGAGCATGTCTGGAATAATTCTTCCAAATCTCTTCTTTGATTCTTCCCTGCAGGGACATTGCCTGCATTTATTTTTTAATAATTTTAATTGGGAATAATGGTTGGAAGAATGGGAAACTGAATTTGGTTTTAATTCAAAACCAAATTACCCAATCCAAATTTATTAGGGAAAATAAAAAGCTGAGCCCAGTATATTTTGACTCCTGAATCCAGTGACTATTCAAGACTCATTTGAAGAAAGGGTATGATTGACACCTCAGAGATACTGTTGCCAGATAAAATACAGGATGCTCAGTTAGATTCCAATTTAAATTTAACTATCTGCTTGTTTTGTTTTTGTTTTTGTCTTTTGCTAAATCTGACAACTCTACTCAGAAACTCCAATAATCGTCTCACTCAATTCCCTCATTTTAGGATGAAGAATCTGTGAAGCTGATGATGAAATAAAATTTCTTCCATTTAGCAAGTGGGACCCAAGAGTCAAACCCTGGTCATATCAAGTCTTTTCTTCAGTGAAGCACAAAAAAAATGTCTGGAATATTGAGGTTAAAAAGCAAATAAAAGGGGGAGAAAGATCTCTGGTTTCTACCCTCTGAGCAAGTTACCTAAATTTGGAGTCCAGCTTCCCAGGCATTTGTGAAGCCCCATGCAACTTTAAGCTGTTCCTAAAATCATTAACCCATTAATTAAGATCACGGAGACTTGCTCTGGAAAAGGTAATTGAATTGCTTTTGTCTCTTCTACAATAAACAACAGCACAGAGGCAGTTTGGCGTTAATTACGTTAAAGCCCTATTCATCTCTATTGATGTTAGCTCATATCAACATTTTATACTGTTTATTCCCTGCTCTTCTTTTTTTAATCAGAAGCAGCAGCATCATAAAACACTGCACCTCGAAGTGAACTTCATTTCCACGTGCCTGTTTTCAACTTTGAAATCACATCTCATATATAAACAGATTCTCTTTTTTTCTCCTTGAATAAATTCGAATTTTGATAAAGAAGTATTATTTTCTCTGGATCCCTTAGCACAAGCTAGTGGACATTAGCATATTAACAACTTCAGGGTAGGAAAAAAAGGTTTAATTTTCATTAAACTCTTCCAAAACTATTCAATCCACCTAAAATAAATTCTCACATCCAACTCACTAAGTCATTTTGTTTTTTCCATTGAAAATGCTTATTCAATTCTATCTTCAACAAAAAGTAGACCATGACTGGAGACATGAAGAAAGTTAAAGTAGTCTCCTTTGCTCCTCTGTTCTAAGATACTTGGAGTTTTCTCTAAAACATTTGCCATCATCTGCTCTGTGGGCAAACTATTTATGCATATGTCTGCCTCGTCTGCTGTAATGAAAACTCCCCAAGGGCAGGGGCTGTGTTGAATTCTAACCCGTCCAGTAAAAATAAGTTATTATATTTGTTTATCACTTCTCTCTTCAAAGAGACAAATGATTATACTAAATGCCTTTTATTGAGGTTACCACACTTCAGGCAATGTGCTCGACATTTTACCCAAGCTACATCAAAACAAGACTGAGTAGTAAGAAATATTAGCATACCTCCCTTACAGGTTAAAAAAAAAACAACTGAGTCTTGAGGGATAATTCAAAGCAACAAGAAAATGTTAGAGCCGATATTTAAACCTAGATTCTTTGCACCAGAGGTTCTTTGTTTTCTTCATTGTTAGTTATTAGGGGTAAAGACCTCAGGTGTGAGACCATGGTCGTGATCCTTCTCCATCCTTCACTTAGTACCAAGGAGTGAAAGAACAAATGCCTGCTATTCCACGAGCAGCAGAAAGTGATGTTGTGGTTCTGGAGAAGAAATCATTAACTGACACAACTGGTCATCTTCCAAGGCTTGATTATCTTGTCTTTCATGGTTCTTCCCCCTCTGCACAGTGAGCAATGAAGAATGCTCACGTGTCTTCCTCAAGCACCAGCATTACGTGGTAAGTAGGCCATGGAACGGGGACTAGGGAGCTGGAAGCCTGGTCCTGATGCTATCATTTACCAGAGTTTCTCCATCTGTAAGTCATGATGTCAAAATTTCCTTCTAGCTGTGTCTTCCTGCAATCCATGGGAATATGAGTTTCCTAAGAAACCCAGGACATGCACGCAATAAGTTCTCAATAATAAATATTTGGGTATTGTAATGAACACATGAATGAATAACAAAAGTATGGCTCTTGCTCCAGTTCCCAGGAACCACAAATAAGGTTTCCCTTCACGTCAATGTGTGAGAGAGGATGGGAGCTCACTGTTTGCAATGCTGATGTTTTTATGCCTTCCAACACACTTCCATCTGGCCCTGGTTTTCCATTTTCCCAATTTGGAACAACTTTTCCCATTCATTGGAATCACTTCCTTTCTTATGTTTACAAAACAGATGATTTGGGGATTTTACATAATTCATCCTAAACATAGACTAACTCAAACTGAGTCCAAGTACCAACCAACAGGCGCATGGAACACTGCATTGGATGTAAAAAAAAAAAAAAGATTCTGTATGCCTTTGAAAAACTAGTAAAAACTGCAACCTGATGATATTTTAAATTACAATAATGCTGCTTCTGCGAGCTTATCCTGCATATACCCTGCCTGTGTTTACATTCCTACAGGGTTTATAGTATTTTGGTTCCTTACATTCTGGCTGCTCAAATGAATGCAGAAAAATCAGCTTTTTAAGCATAGTTCTGACTTTCTACTTACATACCTTACTTAGTCCAGTTGTAACCTTTCAGAACTGCTGCATCCCTTAGATGCAAAGGATTTATTGGTTGCTTATGTGGATTCTGACCCTTGGTCAGGTATATTTTGGGTTTCTCTTGGCAGGGTCAAGGCAGGCAGAGTGGAGCAAGCTGATAGCTAATTGCTTACAAAAGTAGGCCTGATATATAAATGTAGCAGAAACCACAGGCACCATAAAGTGAAAAGCTTTTATTTTCAGGTTGGTCAAGGGGAAAAGAAAGTGTTGATTTTGGATTTCTGTCTAGTGTTTTCCCACCTTCACCAGATAAGCAAACAGTATAGAGGACCGCATGCAGCGTACATTTCTGAGCACTTTACATACACACCTTACATTTACTACTCGTCTAAAACTCATAACACTTTGATCAGCCATGGCTTTCTCACAAAGAAACAAAAGCCCAGAGAAGTAATGTCATTTGCCTAAAATTATTCAGTTATAGAAGTGGCATAAATTAGGTTTGAAACCAGACAGCCTGGCTCTGGAGTTGATGCTCTCAGCAACCATACCATACCAAGCTGCCTCTGGAGCATCCATTCTAATTTTGGTGGCCTCCTAACCAGGTTCTGCCGGGAGCCAGTGTGAGGAATTCCACCCGTGACAAGGTCATGCGGCAGAGATCTGATGTGCAAGGTCTAGTCAGATCTCAGGTTTTCCTCCTGGTATTTCCCAGGCGTGTACCCCAAAAACTAAAAATTTGCTGGCTTTTGTTCTCTGCTTCTCTACTCTTCTGATATACTCTGGAAAAAGTTATCTCTAAGCTTTGGTCTTCTGCATTTGAAAGGGATGTTTCAGTTAAAACTCCTCTGATAGCTCTCTAGCTTGCCTAACAGATTCCCCAGACCCCTTACAGCTTGTGAATTGCTTGCAGCCCCCAACCTGGAGAGGCACAAAGCTTAAAAGCATCTTACAGATACAGAGCCTTTTCTAAAGAGTTAAAAATCATATTGGCGACAGGTTTTCACTGTTGACTTAATGATTGCTGCCAGGCCTCCATATTCCTTATCTTTTAGGCGCCTGGGAGAATGTTAATCAATGTAATATGGAAAAAGATATATAGTAGTTTTGATGTTAGCAACACTAGGCTTTTGAGTTAATTACTTTTCTTTGTTATATATCACTGCACTCCTCTTGTGTCCTTGCTATGTAAGAATGTAACTTTATTTAGTGCTTTCTGAGAGTGGCACCAAGACTTTGGGAAGATGAACACAAATAAGTCTTCTGGTTGACAAACCCTTATCAGAAAAAAAGGCTGTAAAATGTTAATTGGCCCTTTTGGCGGAAGATGATGTAAATTACCTAAGACTTGTGTATACAATCAGGTATGCAGAGAGAAAAGCCTGGTTTAGATAAGAGTCTGG
>SJYQ01003598.1:1088447-1099896 GCA_006410935.1 Redunca redunca
CTCCAGTACTTTGGCCACCTCATGCGAAGAGTTGACTCATTGGAAAAGACTCTGATGCTGGGAGGGATTGGAGGCAGGAGAAGAAGGGAATGACAGAGGATGAGATGGCTGGATGGCATCACGGACTCGATGGACGTGAGTCTGAGTGAACTCCTGGAGCTGGTAATGGACCGGGAGGCCTGGCATGTTGTGATTCATGGGGTCGCCAAGAGTCGGACACGACTGAGCGACTGAACTGAACTGAACTGACTGTAATGATAGTGCATTCTTAAATATTGAAAGACAACACTTTTACATATTCTAGAGAACATTCCAGAAAGCAAGCACAGGCTTGATTATACCAAGTCTCTTCTCTCTCACTCTCAGTATATTTCTGCCTGCTCTTACCCTTATTTTAGGTGAAATGTCAATCATTGGAGTGTGTGCAGTCACTTAGACCACATTTTAACTTAACACACTCTTCACATTTCATCAGAGAAGTGAGTCAGCAAACCAGCTAAGAATTTTTACATATGGGCCATGACCACCTAAAAGTAACAGAATAACACTATAAGTAAATATTAGACAAAAATATTAGATTTATTTCCCTTAGGAAAAGACTTTGCATTGATAAATGAATAGAAATAAAGGACCAGAAAGTGGTGGTTGGTAGAAGAAAAGATTGCAGGGTGATTTTAGTGTAGCTTTCTTTTTTTAATGTTTAATGTAGCATCTTTTTTAATGTTTCTTTGCATTTCCAAATGTTCTCTGGTGATAAAGGGTTACTTTTTTAGAATTATGGGGGTGGTGGAGAAAAGAAATTTTCACTAAACAAAATTCTTAACTATTCAGTCTCCTAGGTCATTCTTTATAGGATGTCAGTGGGTCTACCTCCCCCAATTAGAATCATTCTTGCCCTGATCCTTGGTCAAGTACACACTCTTAAGCATCATTTATATCCGCCAGGTCAATGTCCTTTCCCTTAGGTCAAATAAATTGACCATATTTATTGGAGCTAATGAGTTAATAGGTTTCAGTGTGCTACAATCCTAATTAATATATTTGAATTGTGATCATGCCTTTAAAAAACACCCCCACCCCAAATTTGGACTTTCTAGCCCTGGTGCTAATGGCAGGAAGCAAAGATGAAATAAAGAGCCTATTGACAAAAGTGAAAGAGGAGAGTGAAAAAGCTGGCTTTAGACTCTACATTCAAAAAACTAAGATCATGGCATCCAGTTCCATCACTTCATGGCAAATAGATGGATAAAAAATGGAAACAGTGACAGACTTTATTTTCTTGGGCTCCAAAATCACTGCAGATGGTGACTGCAACCATGAAATTAAAAGACACTTGCTCCTTGGAAGAGAAGCTATGACAAACATAGACAGCATATTAAAAAGCAGAGACATCACTTTGCTGGCAAAAGTCTGTATAGTCAAAGCTATGTTTTTTCCAGTAGTCATGTACGGATATGAGAGTTGGCCCATAAAGAAGGCTGAGCACCAAAGAATTGATGCTTTTAAACTGTGGTGCTAGAGAACACTCTTGAGAATCTCTTGGACAGCAAGGAGATCACACCAGTCATCCCTAAGGAAATCAACTCTAAATATTCTTTGGAAGGACTGATGCTGAAACTCCAAGACTTTGGCTACCTGATACAAAGGCCACTTATTGGAGAAGACCTTGATGCTGGAAAAGATTGAGGGCAGGAGGAGAAGGGGAAGAGAGAGGATGAGATGGTTGGATGGCATCACAAACTCAACGGACATGAGTTTGGACAAACTCCGGGAGATGGTAATGGACAGGGAAACCTCGTATGCTGTAGACCATGCGGTTGCAAAGAGTCAGACATGACTTAGTGACTGAACAAAACAAAGTCTTAATGCTAGACAATGGTCCATTAAACTGTGATGAGGCTATACCAGTATTCTAATCACTAACCAGAATGTGGTCACTTATTCAGTAACTCTTCTCTGTGCTGGAGTAAATTGTTAATACTGTGGTATCCAACAGATGGTTACAGCACCACACCAAATTGCAAAGCCCTAGTTTATTCCCTTACCTTTTTTCATAACCCCCTTTGCTTGTCCACTCACTCTCAATCTAGAAGAGTCAAGAGGCCTTAGAGATGGCGGTCCAGTGGCTATGACTACATACTCCCTATGAAGGGGTCCAGGTTCAATCCCTGGTCAAGGAACTAGATCCCACATGTCGCAGCTAAGAGTTTGCATGCTACAACTAAAAGATCCTGTGTTCTGCAACAAAGACCTGGGGCAGCCAAGTAAATAATTTTCTTTTAAAGAAAGCCTTAGAGAGAGATAAGAAAATTAGTATTAAGATGGCTATGCCTTATCCTGCTGGGAGACAAAATAGCATGATGCTAAGGACTCTATGGAGAAGGCAATGGCACCCCACTCCATTACTCTTGCCTGGAAAATCCCATGGATGGAGGAGCCTGGTGGGCTGCAGTCCATGGGGTTGCTAAGAGTCGGACACAATTGAGCGACTTCACTTTGACTTTTCACTTTCATGCATTGGAGAAGGAAATGGCAACCCACTCCAGTATTCTTGCCTGGAGAATCCCAGGGACAGAGGAGCCTGGTAGGAGGCCGTCTACGGGGTCGTACAGAGTCGGACATGACTGAAGCGACTTAGCAACAGTTTAGCAGCAGTCACACCCCAAGAGATTCTGATTTAATTGGTATGGAGTATGGCCTGCATATCGAGAAATTTGAAAGATTCCCCAGGTGACTCTAATATGCAGCCAAGCTTGAAAACCACTGATCACAGTGTACTACCTTCCCTAGTGACTAATGGCCAACCATCCAGGTCCCATGGATAGTGAATGAAAAAACATACAGCCCCCCATCTTCCCCTTGCTGCCCCTCTTCCTACTTACACATGTGCAGGTACATACTTAACGAGTTGCTTATTTAACCAGTGACTGCTGTCTTCATTTAGAGCAGGAATCTTTCAACCTTTTCTTTAAAGAGCCAGAAAGTAAATATTTTAGACTTCTGAAGCCATAGTCTCTGTAGCACACACTCTACTAGTACTAATACAGCAAGAGAAGAAATCATAGAAAATATGTAAGTCATGGACATGGCTGTATTCTGAAAAAACTTTATTTGCAAAAACAGGCACACTCAACCCACAGGCTATGGTTTGCTGACCTCTGATTTAAAGTCTCTAAGACATATCAGGCAATTACTACATTTTTGAAAAATGGCCTATGATGATTCTGACGCCAGTGGTCTTTAGAAGTCTATTACAATTGTTGAAGTGTATTTTTCTGCTGCAGAATACTCCTCCTTAGCCTGTTTCTGATGTTGAATAGACTCATGGCTGTTCCCCTAGAGCCCATATCCACATGTTTATTACCTTCCTGATATCCCAACAGGGAGATCTCACCATCTGGACACCTCTCACTCCTTCCCTGTACCTATATTGCATCATGTGGCATTTTTCACACCACTATGTTACATGTTCTATTTCAGATTTTCAGATTCTAGAGCATAAGCAATGGGAGAATAGTTGCTGTAAATATTACTACTTATTATTATTGTTATTATTTACATGTGCATGGTACTTTACAGCTTACAATCCCTTCCACATCCACTGGACCCCTTGATTGGAACATCTCCTGGGAGACAGATGGAGCCATGAAGATCATCTCATGGATGTTAAGAAAACTATGACTCCACAAGATTACTGCACATTAAGAGGCTAAGTTTAAATCTGAATCTAGATCTTATGATTGCAAGAAAGTATGTTTAGTGGAAGTGGGAAACTACATATGGATTTGGAGAGAGTTGTATTCAAATTTACCTGGTAGGGGAATGAAGATAGATGATGACAGCATACTTGCCTTCATTGTGGATGTCAGCGTCAACAAGCACCCAATCAAACACGCTGTGAAGAAGCTGCATGACATTGACATGGCCAAGGCTAACACCCTCCGAGGTCAGACCTGACGGAGAGAAGAAGGCAAATGTTTGACTGATTCCTGACTATGATGCTTTAGATATTACTAACAAAACTGGGATCATCTAGACTGTATCCAACTGGCTATTTATAAATATAAATATTTTAATGCCAAAAAAAGATTCAGTTGATAGTTTTGTAAACGTGAACAAGTCATTCAAACTCTCAGAATTTTTGTTTCTTCAGCCATAAAAATAGGAATACTAGCAAGTACTTACCTTTTAAGATTGCTTTCAGAATTAGAGACAATCTAATTAACGCTCCTGGAATTAATAAGTACTCAGTAATGGCAGCTACCATTACCGACTAATAATACTGCTCTTGTTGCTGCTGCTCCTTATCCAGGAGTCTTTCCATTTGGCACATGATTCCATTCACTGCTGCATGTTTCATTGTATTTGGTACAGTGACTTTAATTTAATAGGTGGCCAATTAAAGCTGAATAAATTGAACTAATTAGTTTATTAATGATTTGTTTATAGAGGCATATATTTAAAATTTCCTTCTACTATAGATTTTTTAAAAGTAACAAAAATACCCTCAAGGATAGAAGAAAATTAGATGACTTATTTATAAAAAGACAACATATAAAGGGAATTCCCTTCCCAACCCAAAGTAAATCTCCTTAGCCAAGTGCACATGCCCAAAAACACTTCTATTAACTACTTAAAATAAAAGAACATAACTCCCAGCTGATTTCTCTTCCTTATAGAATCATTAATGCTTAAAAGCCTAAAAAAGCAAAGCTGTCAGCCGGATTTTCCCCAATTAATAGACACTCAACTTTGGCTGAATCATCAGTAAAAATGGTAATTTCCTCTCGATTTACAATTTTTCTTGGAGTATGCCTCAAAATACCCCTGGAGAGCTCTGAAGAGGGTCAAAAGTTCAGCCTCAGAACTTGATTGGAAGATTCCTCACCCTAGCTTCCCAATCACCTTTCAGCTGTTCCACTAGGAAATTGATAATCAATTAAGACGAGACCCCACTATGCATCAGACATTTCTGGACACCAAGATGATGAAAGATCTATGTATTCTAGCAGTTTATGATCTGATGAGTAAGAACAGATGCACAACTCTGAAATGGACTGTAAAGTATTTGACAGGGTGTTGGCTTCAAATTCCAGAGAGAGAGAAATAGAGCAAGGTGGGCCAGAATAGGCAGAGAAAGCATCCAAGGGCAAGTTACCAGCTCCAGACTTCTAGTGGTACATGTGTTTGCACATGAGTACTGGCCTCTGAGCAAGCATCTGAGGAGGTAGTGTGACTGGATGAAGAGGAAGAAGCTTTACCAGCTGGCTCAAAAAGAAATCTGAAGAGCAGGTTCCTGAAGAGCTCTGCTACATGCAGTCATTGAGGGCTCCATGGATACTGTGACTCTTCCCTTCCCCACACTCTGGGTCTTTCCCTTCCCCACACTCTGGGTCCTCATCATTCAGCCAGAGGGTGAGTGCTGAGAGAGACAGAATCAACAAAAAAATGTTTCTAAGGGCCAAGCCAGGAAATGGACACATCACTTCTTACTCCATTGGTTGTAACTCAGTCATTCTGAACCACAGGGAAAATGAGAAACATTAATTTGTACGGTCAGGAAGAGAATAGTCAGTACTAGAGAGCACTAGCAGATTCTACACAACATGCTGTCATGGCGATCAGATTTCTAGTTCACTCGTTTTTTTTCAACATACTGAACACACTTAACATCCCCCCCTAAGCATCCAACACAAAGTTTTATCCAATCACGGCACCAGACTCAAAGTCCAAGAAGTTTGAATCAATCCTCTCTGTCTAATTTGGGCACATGTCTTTATGGTCCAGCAACCTATGAGTTTCATGGAATGTATAATGATGGAATAAGGAAGGATAATCAAAATAGAAATGTTTTTTGTTTTGTGTATGCTCGGTTGTGTCCAACTCTTTGCAACCCCATGAACAGAGGACCAGGCTCCTCTGTCAGTGGAATTTCCCAGACAAGAATTTAGGAGTGGGTTACCATTTCCTCCTCCAAGGAATCTTCCCGATCCAGGGATCAAACCCATGTCTCCTGCATCTCCTGCATTGGCAGGTGAATCCTTTACCATTGAGCCACTTGGGAAGCCCTACAACAGAAATATTCAGAAGAAAGAATGGGAGACGTGCAGTAGTGATGGGTCTATATAAATTCCTAAGTCCCTCTAGGCAGCCATTTTGAAAGCCTCCTACTATAAGGGTGGGGAATTAGTTGACTAGACGTTGATGCTGCCCTTGGAGGAGCTCTCCTGTCTCTTTGCTTCTATGGCTGCTGATTCCCTCCTGTGACGTTCTTCCTTGTCCACTACCTCTGGTCCTATATGAAGTGAATGTTTGTGCTTTTTTGGAGCAATCTCGATTTCACAGCCAATTTTATGCTGTGTATAAATATGACCAACCTAGACAGCATATTCAAAAGCAGAGACATTACTTTGCCGACTAAAGTCCATCTAGTCAAGGCTATGGTTTTTCCAGTAGTCATGTATGGATGTGAGAGTTGGACTGTGAAGAAGTCTGAGCACCAAAGAATTGATGCTTTTGAACTGTGGTGTTGGAGAAGACTCTTGAGAGTCCCTTGGACTGCAAGGAGATCCAACCAGTCCATTCTGAAGGAGATCAGCCCTGGGATTTCTTTGGAAGGAATGATGCTAAAGCTGAAACTCCAGTACTTTGGCCACCTCATGCGAAGAGTTGACTCATTGGAAAAGACTCTGATGCTGGGAGGGATTGGGGGCAGGAGAAGGGGATGACCGAGGATGAGATGGCTGGATGGCATCACTGACTCAATGGACGTGAGTCTGAGTAAACTCCGGGAGTTGGTGATGGACAGGGAGGCCTGGCATGCTGTAATTCATGGGGTTGCAAAGAGTCAGACATGACTGAGCGACTGAACTGATAAATGTGAAAAACCTGAAGAAAAGAGAAGAGCATTTTCAGTCTTGGGTCTTAGTTTCTCACACATTACAATGCACTAGAAAGTTCGATAGGTTCTATTTGTTTCTTGTCAGTTCTTGTGCAAATACACACACTCAGAGTCTTTCCTAGATGGAAGAGAGATGAATGTTAGTGAGCATTACTGGTTTCTGCTATAACTACCCAGTATGTTTAAAAAAAGAAAGAAAAAATAGAAATATGCATTTGTATTTACTTTTCATTTTAAAAATAAACATTTATTGTACACGCTTGTACACTCGTGGTGAATTCATGTCAATGTTTGGCAAAACCAATACAGTAATGTAAAGTAAACTAAAGTTAAAATAAAAATTAAAAAATAAATAAATAAATAAACAGTAAAATGATAAGTGCAGTGAGCAAGTGAAAACAGAGTGAATAGAGACAGGGTCGGAGCCAAGCTTTCAGTTTATATCTGTTAACACTGTATGGATTTTTGAAACATATTACTGTGTCACTACCATTATGCAAAAATGTATTACTATTTCTAAAAATAGCAAATTTTAAAATGTACATAGAGAAAACCTGGTGTTCATACACATCACAATAGCCTGTCTTCCTTCAACTCTTCAGAACCATCAGTTCTGTTTGTCAGTTCAGTTCGGTTCAGTTCAGTCACTCAGTTGTGTCCAACTCTTTGCGACCCCAGGAATCTCAGCACACCAGGCCTCCCTGTCCATCACCATCTCCCGGAGTTCACTCAGACTCACGTCCATCGAGTCAGTGATGCCATCCAGCCATCTCATCCTGGGTCATCCCCTTCTCCTCCTGTCCCCAATCCCTCCCAGCATCAGAGTCTTTTCCAATGAATCAACTCTTTGCATCAGGTGTCCAAAGTACTGGAGTCTCTTTGTAGGCTTCACTAATAATGTTCATTTTCACTAAATTTTGCTCAGATAAAAATGTGAGCACATTGAATCAGAGGCAAGAATCAGGTGGTAAGAGTCACTCCTGAATCTAGTCTAATAATTTCTCCTACTCCGCAGAGGAGTGATGGCAGATAGCACTGTGTACGTGCATGCTCAGTCGCTTCAGTCCTGTCCTCCTCTTTGTGACCTCATGAACTGCAGCCCACCAGGCCCCTCTGTCCATGGGATTCTCCAGGCAGGAATACTAGAGTGGCTGGCCATGCCCTTCTTCAGGGGATCTTCCTGACCCAGGGATCGAAACTCCATCTCCTGCATCTTCTGCATTGCAGGTGGATTCCTTACTACTGAGCCACCTGGGAAGCTCCTCTCTATTTAGGAATCTGTATATACACGTGTCCTTTCCCTAAATCTCAAGACTTCCTCCTCCTCATATTTCCAGCTACAGCTCACATTCTACCTCCTCAGTCTTGTACTTCACGTATATGTGTTGATCGTCTACTCCCACAAGAATGTAAGTTTCATAGCAATATCTATCTATCTATTTTAAACCATCAAACCCCTAGAACCTAAAATAGTGTCTGGCACATAGTAAAAAATCTATACATATTTAGCTGACCAAATGAGTGAATGAATGAATGTTAGTGAATATAAATTTTTTTGTTTACCCCTGAATTGTTCTCACTCCCAACACTTCTGACACCAAATGTGTGCTTTTTTTTTCCTCATACTAACCAATTCTGACACCAACTGTATGTCTTACATTTCAACTCTAACAATAACTACTGCAAGTTAGCTTTAAGGGCCCACTAGACTGTCCCCACTTGAGCTGCCAGCCATAGATATGAGATCCTCAAGTTACCCATACTTCTAACTTGGTTACAAGGTTAAGGATTCCCATTACTGCCCCACCCACCAGTCCCTTGGACAGCAAAGAGATCAAACCCGTCAATCCTAAAGGAAATTAACACTGAATATTCATTGGTAGGACTGATGCTGAAGCTCCAATACTTTGACCACCTGATACAAAGAACTGACTCATTAGAAAAGACCCTGATGCTGGGAAAAATTGAGGGCAGGAGGAAAAGGGAGTAACAGAGGATGAGATGGTTGGATGACATCACTCACTCAATGGACATGAATTTGAGCAAACTCTGGGACATAGTGAAGGACAGGGAAGCTGGCATGCTGCAGTCCATGGGGTCACAAAGAGTTGGACATGACTTGCCAACTGAACAACAATAACACCCCCCAAACCCCATCTCCCTACAAGTTTCAATATTTGCTAGAATAGCATACAGGATGCAAGAAAATTCTTCACTTACTATTGTCAATTTGTTATAAAATATACAAGTCAGGAGCAGCCAAGTGGAAGACATGCATAAAACAACTCAGGAGCAGCCAAGTGGAAGGGTAGGGTGGGAGCACAGAGCTTCAGACTTTCTCTAGGCACGTCACCCTCCCAACACCTTGTTGCTTTCACCAACCTGAAAGCAAATGTTTATAGACCCCAATCTCCAACCCCACCCTACCCTTTCTTGGAGGTTCATGGGTGAAGCTGAAAGTTCCAACCCTCTCTTTTCTTGATCTTTCTTATGACCAGTCCCATCCTTAAGCTATTTAGGAGCCCTATCCTAAATCTCTCCATTATCATGAAGTCAAGTGTTATGAATAAATAAAAGACATTTCTATCACTCGGGAAATTGCATGGGTTTTAGAAGCTCTGTACCCAGTGGGCTCAGATGGCAAAGAATCTGCCTGCAGTGTAGGAGTCCCAGGTTCAATCCCTGAGTTGAGATGATCCCCTGGAGGAGGAAATGGCAACCCAATCCAGTATTCTTGCCTGGAGAATTCCATGGACAGAAGAGTCTGGTGGGCTATAGTCCATGGGGTTGCAAAGAACTGGACACAACTGAGTGACTAACACTTCACTTTCACCCAGGAACTGAGACAAAGACCAAATATATTTTTATATTATATCACAGCCTCTGAGAGTAAAGTTAAATCTCAATGTACAGAGAAAGGGTTTATCTCTAGGGGCAGAAGAATCATACAACTCAAACTGGACACTGGAGGGGTAGGAGCAGGGAGGTGATGGTGTGAGGAGGCCAGGAAGATTCTAGATGAACTGTAGTTCATCTGCAGAAGTCTCCCTCTTTAGAGGTGATGACATAGGCAACAAGATGCAGAGGAGATCAGTCATGGAACATTCAGATGTTCCTTCCCTGGATATATTACCAGAAGTAGAGAAATCAGGATTGTTTTCAAGAACCTGAAAGCTTGTGCTACTTCTTTGAGGCTGGAGGCTAAGCATCTTAGACAGTGAACTAATTGAGTGAAATCTAGGGTGACCAACACATCCCAGTTTACCTGAAACTGTCCCAGTTTTAAAACTGAAATTCCCATGTCCCAGAAACCACCTCAGCTTCTGACAGACTATGATAATTGGTCACCCTTAAATCAGAACTTTGCACTCTACTTCCTAAACAAAACTTTATATTTTTTCTTATCTCTGATGTGACTTCCCTATAACTTTCCTCAGATTTTGATAAATTTAAAAATCCTAGGAGGAACTCTTTGCACTTACAGAAATTAAGAGTGCTTAAAGGGGACCACCTGATGGTGTCATTGTGATTACAGCAAGAGAGCCCCAGGGGAAAAGTGACATATAATGAAACAAAACTGGTGCTTCTCAGCCTAGAGATTCTCCTACCTATGCCAAATCTTGAAGATGTTTTGGCAAGAAAAAAAATTTAAAAAGAATGGAGAAAGGGTGAAAGAGAAAAAAACATAAATGATCTGAATTATAGAACTGGCATTGATGAACCTTAATTCCTTTGAGTTATGTTTCCAGCAATAAGGAATTCATGCCAATTAATCTGCCCTCTCACACCAAGTCCCTCAGTGCTCATAGCTAAGAGATGCCAGCAAGACCATCTTTTCTGAGTTTCAGTTCAGTTCAGTTCAGTTCAGTCGCTCAGTCGTGTCCGACTCTTTGCGACCCCAGGAATCGCAGCATGCCAGGCCTCCCTGTCCATCACCATCTCCCGGAGTTCACTCAGACTCATGTCCATCGAGTCAGTGATGCCATCCAGCCATCTCATCCTTGGTCGTCCCCTTCTCCTCCTGCCCCCAATCCCTCCCAGCATCAGAGTCTTTTCCAATGAGTCAACTCTTTGCATGAGGTGGCCAGTGTACTGGAGTTTCAACTTTAGCATCATTCCTTCCAAGGAAATCCCAGGGCTGATCTCCTTCAGAATGGACTGGTTGGATCTCCTTGCAGTCCAAGGGACTCTCAAGAGTTAAGATTGTTGAAAATGTATTTGATAAATTCCAACATTCTTTCCAGATTAAACTGTATAATAAAACCAGAAATAGGAATAGATGTATATATCATTTTGATTTCTGATCCCTTGTATGTGAAGTTTTCTATCACCTATCAGCTTTTAGAAACTTCTGTTTGTCCCTGATGTTCAGGGTCTTTTGCACTTGTAATACACACACAAGTATACTTTCTCAAAAACTGTTTTATTCTCTGATTGTTTATGTGTATTTTGTCTTTAAATATATGAAACAACTTTTTATTTCCCAGATGTTTTATTTTATCTTATCTCTCTGAGGAAATTATTTTTAATATTTCACCTTGGCTTCTT
>SJYQ01003598.1:1100132-1110923 GCA_006410935.1 Redunca redunca
TGCCTACCAAATAGTCATCTGTCTTATTTGAGTATCTGTATAAATTTTTTTTAATTTTATGTGGTTAAATTTAATAGTCATTTTATTTCAGAAGTTCAGGTAATATTTAGCCAAAGCTTCTATAATCCAAGATTATATTTTACAAAATGTTGGATTTTTTTCTAAAACATTTATTTTTTAACTTTTGTTACTCTGTCTAATTTTGGTGTAAAAAGTGAAGTAAAGGTTCTACTTTGTTTTTTCCCAAATGACAACATACATGTCCCAACATAATTTGTTGAGAAATTCACTGATTTGAAATGGCATTGGTTTCAGTTAAGGTTACATTTATCTGAATATCTTAGAAACCTAATCAAAGTGATCAAATCAAGTAGATGTGTTTTTTCCCCCCACATTTAACCAAAAATCTGAAGATAAGTCTTAGGCTGAGTTTTGTAATGCCATTAATATCCTAGTCTCTTTCTATTCTTCTTTTCCTTGTGTAATTTTATTCTCATGATTGCTTTATGTCATATAAAGACTGCCTGATCCCTTATATAAAGTCAGCATATTCAAGAAGGAAGGAGGTAAAAAGAGAGAATAGAGAGAAGGAAAAGTATCTCATGGATCTTGAGTATTGTATGACCAATATTTGCTGCAAGAGAGGCTAGTAAATAATTTTTAAGATATATGTATTGCTGCCCTAAACAAATATTAGGCTCCTATTAGTAAAAGAGAATGACAGAATAAATGTTGGATTCAAAACTAACAGTTTTGGGTACTTAACATGTGGGCTTGTTGGATAACCTAGAGCATTTGGCTACATATAAATGGATTTCTCCAGGCAAGAATACTGGAGTGGGTTGCCATTTCCTCTCCCAGGGGATCTTTCTGACCCAGGGATTGAACCCAAGTCTCCTGCCATTGCAAGCAGGTTCTTTACTGTCTGAACCACCAAGGAAGCCCCAAAATAATAGTGAAGAATATTTTATGAAGCTATTAGAGCACATGGGGATTAATTAGATACATGTGCTTTAAAATAAAGAAAATTAATAAGGCAATCATTAACTCTAGGAAAACAAAATAATTGTACAAAATCTCAAGGGATTGTGATTTACTATTTATCTCAACAAAAAATCCTGTTTCTATAGTCATGATAATGTAAATACTGAAGTTTTTCTGACTTCAGAAGAAAAGAAAAATTATTTCAAACAGACTTTAAAGTTTCGATTTTTCCATCCTTGCTCATCTCCTGGGTGCCAGTTTACAATGTATCAAGAACTTCCCTGAGGAGACTAGTAATAAGAGGCCCTTCACAGACCCTGTGAATTCAAGTGGACTTCACATCAATTAAAACACCAACTTAACTTTTCTCTACAATATCCCTGATAACTGGTTACTTGGTTTCTGCTTGAACATACCCACTGACAGGGAGCTCACTACTCCTCCAGACAGTCCATGTAATTCCTGGACAGATTCAAGAACTGCCAAATCACTTCTTATAATTAGGTTAAGGTCCACCAAATTCTACTTCACTCTATTCATCCTTTTCAGCTGTCTAAAGTTTTACAGAATATATTCACTTTCTCCTTCACAAGAAAGTAATCAGCTATTTGAACATTAGTGTCAAACTACTCACTCATAATCCTCCCCATGTCAAATTCTTCTCCAGGCCCAACCATTTGATATGGTTTCACATTCCAGTGACATTTTAGACATCTTCTTTTGGAGGCATGCCAGCTGGTTAATGTCCCTCTTAAAATATGGCACTAGAACAAAACACATGATTGCCAGATGGAGGCGGAAAAATATGCAATACAAAGTTTCCAAATTTCACATTATATTTGGAAGGTACCTTGTATTATGCTTCCTTGTGAGGTCATTTTAGAAATCTTTTGGCAAAAGATAAGACTTCCAGTCATTACAAAAATTTATGGAAAACCATGAGTTTCATCTCCTAGACCTTTTCCAAAGACATGTGTCCCCATTCACTATCTACAATGTTAAAGAAAAAAAGTGCCAAAATCTAGGCACGAAGTAAGAAAGAATTGGGTCTGAATGAGCCATCATCTCTTTCAGGAATCAAAGAATTGTAAACTGGGATTTTTTTTTTTTAAATAATGCCAAATATCAAAGAACTCCAGGACAAGATCTTTTTCTAACACCCTGCCCTACCCACTAGGAGACCATGTCCCAATTTGCAGAATTCAGACAGCCAGGCTCTGTTTCTGATCTGCAGTCTCTATCAGTATTCTTTTTCTTCGTATCTACTCATTCCTCTTTTTTATACTCAGTTAGAATACACTAATGGAAGTAGCCTGCCACGTGGCTTTCTTTTTTGCCACTTTTTCTTGGGAAATGTGATTAAAGAACTTGGAGTGGGCTGTTTTACGCACATATATTCAGACAGTCTCTTAGCAATAAATGGCTGTCGCTTCTATTATCTGTCTGGCTTTGAGTTCTATTATCTGTTGTGAATTGGTGCAGGGCTCTGTAAAACAGTTTTTAGGCAGCCTCATTACTCCCTTCCACACCTTCTGCTCCATCTGAGAGTGCTGCGGCTGTGATTGCTGGGTAATGTTTGCCATTAGACAAGGCACATAAAAGAATCAAGCTATGACTAATTCACTTGATGGCAGTGTGCCCTGTGTCATGCTCATTAACACCTCTCGACTCCGTTATTAAAGAGAAACACAGAGCAGATCTCAGCAGGCTTACATTTATGCTATAGTATGCTGTATTTTTCCATTTGAGCCACATCCTTATCACCAACTTCTCCTGATCACCCTTACCTTCTACTCCAGGCCTATTCCACCCCGCCACATTTAACTAGGTCTTTCACTGAATAAATATACGTTTATGGAAGTTTGTTGCCAAGAGAGGCCTTTAGATTATCTGGAAATGTGAGTTTATCTCTCAGAAGAATCATCCAATCAGCTTTCAAATGAAAAGTCATCAGACATGCTTCTGATGAAAGTAGAAAAAGGAAATAATAACAACTTAAAATATTAAAGTATTCCCAGTTATTTCATAACCATTATTTCATTTAATGATTACAAAAACCTTTTGTGATAGAAGATATAAATAGTGTTCTATCAGTAGCTTCAACACTAGATTTTCAAACTCTGAAGAAAGATCATATAAAAGACAAATAGTATATCTACAGTTACAATGATGGGAAAAATAAAAAGCAATAATGGTATTTATGTTTGACTTTCCCAATTGTAGTGATCAAAGTAATGGCAAAAGCAGAGAGAGTATTTCCCTAGTACTGACTCATAGTGTTCTGATCCAAGACTATAAAGGCATCATATTTAGCTGCCCTAATCGTTAACTCCAGCTGAACAGTCATAAGTTCATATGGTAACTATTATTATTGTTCACCATTATCTAGGTATCCTCTGCTTCTGAGTTCATGGAGGATTGCACTAATCTGCCTCATGAAGTCGGGCAGAGCTATGTGATTTGATTTGACGGTGAAATATGAGTGGAGGTAACAAGCATAGTTTTCATGTGGAAACACTTACTTGCAGATGCTTCAATCTACAGCTTGGCTCTTCCTTTGCCACGGGAATTACAGAAGCACGAAACTATATGGAGATACCTTAAGGTCTAAATAGCCTACGATATTGAGTTAGCACATGGGAGAAAGTTGCCCTGGAGAAACACCTGGCTTTCAGTAGAGTTTTAATAAGCACTAGATCAAATTTTGTTATGTTAAATTACTATGATTTTGGAGTTGTTACTACAGCATATACTAGTCTATACTGACAGATGAAGTTATCATTTGCTCTAGATAGCAACCCACTCTAGTACTTTTGCCTGAAAAATTCCGTGGACAGAGGAGCCTGGTGGGCTACAGTCCACGGAATCACAAAGAGTCTGTCATGACTGACTGAGCATGCATACAATGAGATACATCATATAATTAAGCCGCTTGTGAATATGAAAAATATACATAGCATGGCTGAAGGTAAAATGAAATAACTGAACTTAAGCTCAAAAGTTCAAGAGTTCACTGAACTCTGCCAGGAGCCATATAATGGTTGCACGAGGACAACCATCTGGTAAGGACAAGTAACATCTGAAATCCAGTCCATGCTTTCCTCATCATGGTTCAGCGCCATGCCCAAGAGCAGGTACCTTCCTCCAATTTACACAAAAGCGCTTTAGGTGAAAACTGATCTTACTTTTTGAATGTCTTATAAGACATCACTTAACTTCTCTAAAGTTTTCATTTTTTCCCCCTCATCTTTAACATATGAACAAATTTTATCCAGTGCTTTACCTCTTTGTTTGTTAGGAAATTTCAATTAAAAAGATATATATGAGTACATATATAGTATCCACATCATAGACTAATAGCATTCAAACCTGAAGTATTGACTCTGATTCTTGAAAGATCCCTTTATAAAATGTGGAGGTAATATTTGCCAATAGGACAAATGACTATGTTCCTAAACTAAGTGGTTTGGGAAGCCTCACAACTGTGAGATATGCTGCATTTGTTCCAATGTTACGATAATACGTGTTTCCAAGTGACAGAAATCTAGTTTGAACTAATTTAGTTAAAAAAAAAAAAAAAAAAAGGGAGGAGCAGGGGTATGGGGGAAGAGAATGGCAATCGCTTCACATAAACATAACAAGATTTAAGTAAGCAAACCGTTAGAAGAGAGATGAGAGTGGACTTTGGAACAACTAGAATGAAGGACTTGAACATGACCACACCCCTCTTTTTTTCACGTCTTTTTCTTTTTTGTCTATGTGCCACTTTTCTTCCCTCTTGCTGCAGACTGGCTTGTTGCAGATAACAGGAAAAAGAGCTGCCAAGATTTCTTAAATTTTCCACCAGGAGACAAAGACTTACTATCTTCCTCAACTACATTTCAAGAAATTCTAAAAATAATTCTGATGACACAGTCTGATAAAGGATCCATACATAGACCAATAAATCATCTCCACATAAGAAAATACCCTGGCTGTCCCAATCTGAGGAATATGGCATCCATGGACCAATAAACTAAAGCCAAGAATGAAATCAGGGTCATAGAAAATCTTGGTAGCCCCAACAAAAATCAATAGATTGGAATGGGAGAAGAAACAAAGAAATGAAGACATAGATTAGAAAATATTATAGATGTCCAGTTTAGATAGTAATTTAAGATGATCAGTTGGGTAATATGAAAATAATAAAAACAAATTCAACATTCTGATGAGAAAGGGAGATCAAATTATCTCTACCATGGTTTCAGCGGTGGAAGTTAGCAATGTGTTTCTAAAGGTTTGAGTAATTTTCCAGAAAGATAAATTGTCTGGCTAACTGGGTGTTTTTCCATCCATTACTTCTCCTATTATGGGCAACTATTCACTCATCAGAGAGATTTAGGAGCAACTTAGCTATGTTTCTAAGAATCCCCTGTGTCATATAATTATAGATAGAGTTTGCCAAGAAGAAAAACTCACATAAGATTTTTGAAAGGCAAAAATGATTTGAGAGGTCAAGGTAGCCATACCGATGGCCAGAGGCAAGTTACATAGCCACCCAGAGCTTTCCATGTGACTCAAAAGCAGTTTCCTGGTGAAATTTTTGAGACTACTCACTTTAGGGTTTCAAGCTGCTCCTCTGATATTTTAACTGTAACCTTCCTAATCTTCCCTTTCCCAAAAAATCTATAATTCTTATATTAAAGTATTATTCTATATTCTATGTAGAATTCACAAATTCTATATATTCTTTACATAATTCAATATTATATACAATTATATAGCATATAAAACATATTCCTGCATTGCTTAGACTGACTCTGTTTTCCTGTCCTAACAACATTGGTACAGATGTAGACCCAGTTAAATACAAATAAAAGATTCTAGGCTAGTTTACTATAAATTACCTTCAAAGATTGAGAATCAGGGTGAGTTTGATGAAGAAAAAAAGAATCAGGGTATTGATTAAAAAAGTCTGAGTTAATTTTTTTCTTGTGCTACAAAGAATTTAATAGAACAATAAGTAACTATAAGATTAGACAATATCATATCAATACTAATTCCTGACTTTGATAATGTACTGTGGCTATGTAAAAGACTATTTTTGCTTTCAGGACATACACATGAATGTGTTGGATTTTGCAACTTACTCTCAAATGGTTTAAAGAAATTGGGTAGAAAGAGAGAAAAGAAGGAAAAGAAAACCAGAACTCTGAATTCTATCTAGCATAATGAGGAGCCCACCCACTGTGCATCAGTGGAGACCAGATTGAGAACCTAGCTTCTACCCCCAAGCGACAGTAACCGCAGTGTCCACCTCTCCCCCTACCTAAGTAGAGTCAGAAAAAGAAAGCTAAATTAGAAGGGTTGAGTGAGATCCAGCTTCTCATAACATAGTACCAAAATGTCCAAATTTCAATTAAAAAAAGAAAAACTTATGTCAAGTGCCAGGAAGATCTCAAATTGAATGAAAGAAGGCAATCAATAGATGCCAACGCTGAGGTGACAGTGATGTTAGAATCATCTGACAAATATTGTAAAGTGGCCATCATAAAGATTCTTCGGTGAACAATTATAAACACAGCTGAAGCACATGAAAAACAGAAAGTGCCAGCAAAAAAAAAAAAGATCTCAGTGAGAAATAGAAAATATAAAACAGTTATAATTTTAGTTCTTAAAACACAATAACTGAAACTTTAAAATTCAATGGATAGATTCAATAGCAAAATGGAGAGGACAGTTTAATTAGTGAACTTGAATACAGTAGAAATGGCTCAACCTAAACAGAAGAGAAAAACTGAGAAAAATGAGCAAAGCCTAAAAGACCTAGCATTTTTGTAACTGAAGTTCTAGAAGAAAAAGAGAAATGAGGTCAGGCTGAAAAATTCTTGAAGAATGAAGCCTGAAAACTTCCTAAACTTGTCAAAGAAAGTGAAAAAAAAACACAAAACAACACATAAACCTCCAGATTAAAGAAGCTGAACAAACCCAAAGAGAGAAAATCCCAATAAATCCACAGCAAGACATACCATAGCCATCACAAAAATTAAATACAAAAAAGAACACTTGAAAGCAGCAAGAGAGAAACAAAAACAAACCTCTGTGAAAAACGCCATTCAAATAACTGAATTTATCAGCAGAAATTGTGGAAGCCAGAGCAAGTTGCATATTTTTTAGCTTAAGTAAAAGAATTGTTAATTCAGAATCCAATTTCTGGTGAAAATACCTCCTAAAAGTAAAAGGAAAGTCAAGACATTCTCAGAAACAAGAAAATGAAAAGGACTTATAATCAGAAAACCTCCCATGACAGAATGGTTATGGAAGTTCTCTAATGAAAAAAAAAAAGAGATAAAAGAAGAAATCTTAGGATACCAGGAAGAAAGAAGGAACATGGCTACAAAAAATATGAATCATTATGAAACAAACTTTCCTTCTCCTCTTTTCTAAATTATTCTTATTTCCTAAATTATTTTTGAAAACTGAAGCAAAAATCAAAACACGGTATGATGTATATTTAAAGGTATATAGAGAATATGTTTAAGAGATCTATATTTTAAAGTGGGGGAAGGTTAAGAAATATAAAGGGAGGTAAGATTTGCATATATCACTTGAACTGGTAAAATGACATCAATAAACAGTAGTAGGTTATGTACATGTAATGTAAAACCTACAGCAACCACTGAAACAGCTATATAAAGAGATAACATTGAAAAAATCTATAGAAAAGTCAAAACGGAATTCTAAAAGCTTTCAAATAACCCAGAGGACATCAGGAAAAACAAAAAATATAATAAACAAATAAGAAAAAGGGCAATCTGAATCCTAAGGTATCAGTAATTAATGTAAATATAAATGGGCTAAATACATTAATAGAAGTCAGCATTGACAGAGAAGAAAAGAAAATGAAGTGATATAAATAATGCTACTTGATATTAAGGCTTAGGATATACCTTCAGTAATCAATTCAGTTTGGTATTGATGGAAGAATAAACACATAACTAAACAGACAAAGAGAAAGAACAAAGAATTAAATTCACAAAAATATGCCCAACTGATTTTTGACAAAGATACAAAAACCATTCAATGAAGGAAAGACACTCCTTTCAACATAAGATACTGAAGTAACTAGACATCTACATGAAAAAAAATTAACTTCAATATAATCCTCACATCTTATATAGAAATTAAATCAAATGGATCATGGATTTAAATGTAAAATAGAAAACTATGAAACTTTTATTTTAAAAATTGGAAAAAGTCCTCAGTATCTTGCACTAGGCAAGAATTTTTATAATTGACACTAGATGCAAGAGCANTTATTTTAAAAATTGGAAAAAGTCCTCAGTATCTTGCACTAGGCAAGAATTTTTATAATTGACACTAGATGCAAGAGCATATGAGGAAATAATGATAAAGTGGGCTTCATCAAAATTAAACTCTTACTTCAGGAAAGACTCTGTTTAGGATATGATAGAACAAGCTACAGGCTGGGAAAAAATATTCACAAACCACATATACAACAAAAGTCTATTATCTAGGATACATAAAAACTCTCACAAACCAACAATAAAAACAAACCAAGCACAGGAAAGACATTCATTGTCATTAGCTAAGAAACATAAACAAATACTATAATGAGATATCACTATGCATCTATCAAAATGGCTTAAATAAATGTAGTGACTGCACCAAATGCTGGCGAAGCTATAGAGAAACTGGATCACTCCTATGTTACTGGTGGAAATGTAAAAAGGTACAGCTACTCTGGAAACAGCTTGGCTACTTCTTTCAAAACTAAACATGCAATTAACATATGAACCAGCAGTTGTGCTCCTGGGCCTTTATCCCAAAGAAATGAAGACTTGTATTCATTCAAAACCTTACACACAAATGTTGATGGCACTGTACTAGCTTCCGGTGCTGCCATAACAAGGTAGCACAAACTGGGTGCCTTACACAACAAAAATTTATTGTGTCACAGTTTGGGAGGCAGAAATCCAAGGCCAAGGTGTCAGCAGGGTTGCTTTCTTCTGAAGGTTATGAGAAGGACTCTGTTCCATGCCTCTAGCCCAGCTTCCTGTGGTTTGCTGGCAATTCTTGGTGCTTCTTGACTTGGTGCATTGCCCCACTCTCTGCCTTCATGTTAACAGCGTGCTCTCTCTGTGTGCAAATTTACCTCTTTTATAAGAAAAGTCATACTGGATCAGGGCCCATCTTAATGACCTCATTTTAACTTAATTACTCTTATAAAGATTCTATCTTCAAAAAAAGTTATGTTCTGAGGTACTACAGGTTAGGACAACATATGATTTTGGGGGACATGCAACTCTGTTCATACCAAGCACCATTTTGGGTAATGTCCCATAACTGGAAATAACCCAGTTGTCTTTCAGTAGGTAAATATTTAAATAAACAGTGGTATATCCATACCATGGAATATTACTCAGGAATGAAAAGAAGCAAACACTGATACATGCAACAACCTGCATGACTCCCCAGAAAATTGTGCCAAGTGAAAAAAGATAGCTTCCTAAGGTCACATACTGAATGATTCCACTCAAATAACATTCTCTAATTTAAATGTTGTAGAAATAGAGAACAGATTAATGTCTGCCAGCAGTTCAGGAGGCAAGCAGGAAGTTGCTATGGCTAAAAGGAGGACCAGAGGCATCCTTGTGGGAATTTTTTGTATCTTGACTCTATGGAAGTCAAAATTCTGGTTGTAAGACTGTACTGTAGTTTTGCAAGGTGCTACCATAGCTAGAAACTGGGTAAAGGGTGCATGGGATCTCTGTATTGTTTTTTCACAACTGCAAGTCAATTTATCTCAAAATAAATTTTTAATAAATACATAAATAGAGGAAATATTTTTTGTGCTGTGTTTCCTCAGAATTCAATAATCATATGATAAAAGCTGAAGACAGAAAATAAAGGATAATAAATTGGGAAACATTTTAAAATTACTCATAGTATACAAGTGGTTGGACTATTATTTCTGAAAAGTAATGAAGTTACAATACATACATCTGAGATCACCAAGCCCCTTATAATGTAGATAAGATTGAGTCAATTACATCCTGACTTCCATGTCCCTTTCAGTGTTCTATAAAAATTGAAACAGTCTCCCCAGATTTCTGTTCTTGCCTGGAGGCAGGAGGAGGAAGTGATTAGAACTCAGGGATGTCTGTGTTTCTCAAGTCCTGCTTCAGTTGAATCAGTTCCATTTGTGGATTTTCTCCCAGTTTGTTCATGACATATCCCATGTGCTGTAGCCCCACCTCTTTACTCTCTTGAGATAGGTGAGTACTTAGTATCAAAGGAATGTGACTGAGGAGAGAACTACATCATCAGTTCAGTTCAGTTCAGTTGCTCAGTTGTGTCCGACTCTTTGCGACCCCATGAACCGCAGCACGCCAGGCCTCCCTGTCTATCACCAACTCCCGGGGTTCACTCAGACTCACGTCCATCGAGTCCGTGATGTCATCCAGCCATCTCATCCTGGGTCGTCCCCTTCTCCTCCTGCCCCCAATCCCTCCCAGCATCAAAGTCTTTTCCAATGAGTCAACTCTTCGCATGAGGTGGCCAAAGTACTGGAGTTTCAGCCTTAGCATCATTCCTTCCAAAGAAATCCCAGGGCTGACCTCCTTCAGAATGGACTGGTTAGATCTCCTTGCAGTCCAAGGGACTCTCAAGAATCTTCTCCAACACCACAGTTCAAAAGCATCAATTCTTCGGCGCTCAGCCTTCTTCACAGTCCACCTCTCACATCCATACATGACCACAGGAAAAACCATAGCCTTGACTAGATGGACCTTAGTCGACAAAGTA
>SJYQ01003598.1:1111735-1141534 GCA_006410935.1 Redunca redunca
TTGAACATCAGGAAGTTCACTGTTCATGTGTTGCTGAAGCCTGGCTTGGAGAATTTTGAGCATTACTTTACTAGCGTGTGAGATGAGTGCAATTGTGCGGTAGTTTGAGAATTCTTTTGCATTGCCTTTCTTTGGGATTGGAATGAAAACTGACCTTTTCCAGTCCTGTGGCCACTGCTGAGTTTTCCAAATTTGTTGGCATATTGAGTGCAGCACTTTCACAGCATCGTCTTTCAGGATTTGAAAGAACTCAACTGGAATTCCATTACCTCCACTAGCTTTGTTCGTAGTGATGTTTTCTAAGGCCCACTTGACTTCACATTCCAGGATGTCTGGCTCTAGATGAGTGATCACATTGTCATGATTATCCGGGTCATGGAGATCTTTTTTGTACAGTTCTTCTGTGTATTCTTGCCATCTCTTCTTAATATCTTCTGCTTCTGTTAGGTCCAGACCATTTCTGTCCTTTATCGAGCCCATCTTTGCATAAATGTTCCCTTGGTATCTCTAATTTTATATGCAAACTGAATTTCAGATTTATTTGTTCTAGAAAGCCTTTGATTCTCCCACAATTGGATATTGTCACTGTTCACTTTTCTTCCGAGGTCTTCAGCCTTATATTATCTTCTAACATCTTGTCTTTTTCCTTTTGTTCTTCTGCTTTTCTTCTCACATTCTTAAATACCTGTTTGTCATTTATTCAAAGATGTTTAGCTTTTTCTTTCATTGTGCAGACTCTTGGTAGCCCATGGCCTCTGAGTATCACTTTTCCAATAAGCATCTTGTCAAAAATTTTTCTAAACCAAGACATTTTCTTCCTTAAGAGAAATCCTTGTACCATTTGTTTAAGAAACCCATTTATTTCACTAACCACAGTACAAAAGTGTGTGCTCTCTGTGGATTGTGGCTAGCCATGTGTCAAGGGACACAGCTAGAGACAGAGGTGATCAAACACACTGATCTTTTGTTTCCCTGAATCATTTGTAACATTGACCTCTTCAAAACTGGTTAAATTTAGAGAAAGGAAGAATCTCAAGTATCATCACATGAAAAAATAACACTAATGAGTGAGGATATCTATTATAGTCCTTCTTCCTTCTTTCTTGTTAACCAAATTCAATGTTGTTTGAGCAGTAATATGCCAAATCCCAAAGGGTCAATCATGATGGATATTATGGGCTGGTTTATCCCCTCAGAACTCAGACTATATTGGATCCTCATTACCTCAGAACGTGACTGTATTTGGTGATAGGGTCCAAAGAGGTAATCAAGTTGAAATGAAGTCATTAGTGCATTATAGTGGATCTTGGTCCCTTATGACCAGTGTCCTTATAAGAAGAGGTGGTTAAGACACGGACACACACAGAGGCGTGAACACATGAAGCACAGATTGAAGACAGTCCTATACAACCCCAGAAGAGAGGACTCAAAAATAAACAAACCCCGTAGCTCTGCCGATATTGTGACCTTGGACTCTCTAGCCTCCAGAATCATGACAAAATACATTTTTGTTGTCTGAGCCACCTTGTCTTTGCTATGGGTGGCATTCTGTTATGACAGCCTTGGAGAACTAATACAATGGCCCCTAGTCAATCATGGGAATGTGCCATTTTGCACATGGCCCAGTTATGAAAAGTTAGGTATAACAGGAAATCTTTAAGATCTTTTAAAAATATTTATGTTGTGCTTTAGATATTATTTTATGAAGATATGAGGCTTGGAGGGCTTCACTGGTGGCTCAGACAGTAAAAAATCTGCAATGCAGGAGACCCAGGAGACGTGGGTTTGACCCCTGGATTGGGAAGATACCCTGGAGAAGGGGATGGCATCCCATTCCACTATTCTTGTCTCGAGATTTCTGTGGACAGAGGAGCCTGGAGTGCTACAGACCAGGGGCTGCAAAGAGACAGGGATGACTGAGCAACAAACAGACAGACAGGTGATGCTGGGAAATATATCAGCCAACTTGAAAGCCTCAAAGACAGACAAAGAAAATTCCAGGAACATTGGGCTTAACCTTTGACATTGATGAATTGCTGATCCAACTCCAGAACTGCTAATCTCTGGACATCTTATTTTATTAATAAATTTTATTAATAAATCTGAGTTATTTGGATTGGTTTTGAGAGCTGTCCCCTATCTGCAACCAAAAGCATCAAAACTGTTACACCTACAAACATTACAACAACTGTTTTCGAGTGAAGTCAGTCCCCTTGCGTGTCTGAAATCCGGAAGACTCATTGTCAGAAGTAGTAATATCAGTGTAGCAATCACCGGAATGAATTCCATCATATTTGAGAAAGTGGAGGGAAATGGATAGAGGTACACTAAGAAAATACCATTAAATTGTATAAATTGTATCAGAGCCTTTTAGTAGAAGGTATTTCTGTCCTAGCCTTTGTGTATTAATTCCTTTATCCCAGAAACACTGCTGAGCATCATCTACTTATACCATGTTTGGTGCCACTTCCATCGAAAGGAATATTGGGCTTACTTATACTTCTTCCTGATTCTTGTTCAAGACTGTTTACTGTGTATATGGAGACTAAATATTTTAGCAAGCTCCATTTGGCTGACTAACAGAAGCAACTGAGTGAGGTAAAACCTGGCCTGGTGCCTTTGGCTCCCAAAGCAGCCAGACACTGACCCTTCCACTTTCCGCCCCACATCATGATAGAGTGTCCACAGTGGTCCCATCAGAAACTACCTGAAGAACCAATGTGAAAAGGCACAGTCAGTTGGTGGCCACCGAGGGATGGTGCAGCCATGAGTCGCTGCTCCAGGGAGCTGACCACTGGCACAGGCTGCTTCCCAGAGGACGACACCATTTGTAAAAGCATGCTGGCACCACCAAGACACGGTCAAATGCCACTCCCCCGAGCCTTGCTGCTCCAGAGTGGGAAACAACTGACACAACCGGTGGCAAGTTAAATCATCCTTCTGAACCAAGCAATTCATAGCTGGAGGGAGGAGGGAAAAGTAAAATAAGCCTTGGGTTTTTGTTTTTGTGTGTATGTGTGTGATGACAGCCAAGGAGTTATTATTTTCCTTCCAGGTGCCCAATAACTGAACAGCCACTTTTGAGGGCGCCAATGCTACAGCTCAGTATTGTTGTTACCCCACTGAGGGGTGGGTAGAGGCTGGCAGGGAGACAGACTGTGTTTTAATTGGCCTCCTCTCTGAAGGGAAAGAGCCAAACGTTTGCGGGATGCTTATTCGAGCCAGTTTCAGAGTAATAAAAGTGCATCTTTGATACACAGAGAGTTTATGTTCTTCATAAAAATGCTAATTGCAATCTTTGCAGAAAGGAGTGGCTTGAATGCTTCCCCCTTTGGCTTTTTAATATGAATACGGTTATACTGTGTGGATGACCTTGCATTCATTAACAAGGGACAAGGCTTAAGTCCTCTCTGCAGGCTTTCAAAAACCCACTTCAAGGATTCTACTCCTGTGAATCTGAGAGCATTCAAACTCTTTTCATGGAAAACTGGAAAGCAATCTATTTGTTTCTTTTTTAAAAAAAAATCTCCTAGTACAAATACAGAGGGGGAGCTTAGAATATTTTTTTCCTTCAGTGAGTATGTTTTTCCAAGGTCAATTTGGAGGTTCTTCCTATTTGGCTGAGAAAAACTGGAGCCCCGGTAAGCGCGTTCACAGCCCTCTCTGTGGCTTGGAAGACTTCCCCACCTACAGATGCTACAAGAAGTTGCTGATGTCTTTCCAGGGCCCCACTGTTTGCTTCTCTCGCTACAGAGAAGGAAGATGGAGTGATGAGTGAGGTTTTATTTATCCTGCGGGATGAGTCATTCAGCAAGAGTTTCCGACCCGAATCCTTGTCTTTCTTTGCTCTATTCATCCCCACCCCCAGCCCCTTTTAATTTTCAGTCCTTGGGCACGTTTCCATTTATCCTCTCCTGTCAATCTCTCCCTCCAATCTCAAAAAAATAATAAGACTTTTTTTAAAGTTAAACTTCCCACAATTGCACTCAATTTACTCTGGGAACCCATTTAAAGGGCAGGGGTTTTGAAACATGATCAACAAAATAATCAGTCTGGGTTACATTAAATAGCATCCTTCCAGACTGAGCCAAGCCTTAAGAGTGAAAACAGCTCCCTTCAATCCCTCCCACCATGAATGAGACTCTGTGTCTCAAAAACTTTTTATTGAATATTTCCCGAAATGATGTCTGTCTTTCCAACAGGGAGAATGCGCAGTCTTTCTCAGAACCCAGTCCCATCTCAGTGCAGCTGCAGGCAGGTGTCACTCGACAGCCTTGGGCTGCCCTGCTGCTTGCGAGGTCTCCACAGCAGACACTCTGTGTTCTCAAGAACCCTGCTCTTTTTTTTTAATGGGGTGGGATGAGGAGACACTAAGTAGAAGGGAATCAGTAGGCCAACTGGACCAGCAACACAGCACGTCATCTAACCAATTATCATTGTTGCTACACATCCAGGAAATCAACTGTCAAATTCTGGGTTTATAAAAACCAATTTTTAATGTCTCTGTCGTCTTTCCTAGTTCATTATAACACGTACGAGATATTGTTCCTTAAATTTGGTCCTTTTCCCACCTTCAAATCGGACAAAGAAAAACACAGAGCGGTAATATTTCTCATGAGATGCGGCTGCTCAGCTTTATATTCTAGGTCACATAATAAAATATTCATATGGAAACTGTCTCTTCTGCCTGTTCTAGATCTGACACAACCCAGTACTGACCACGGAGCCCGGGTTAATAGTCGTTTCTCTGGACTGCAGCTTATAAGAAGCAGGCTCTACCCAAGACAAGGATGGCAGAGATTAGATAAATCAAAGACTGTGTGTTAGGGAAGGCAGGGGTCTTAAACTGAAGGGTGATATTCTACAAATACTAAGTCCCAGGTGGCACAGCAGTAAAGAATCTGCCTGCCAACGTAGGAGACTCAGGTTCAAACCCTGACTCAGGAAGATCCCTGGAGAAGGAAATGGCAACCCACTCCAGTATTCTTGCCTGGAGAATCCCATGGACAGAAAAGCCTACAGTGGGCTACAGTCCATGGGGTCACAAAGAGTTGAACATGACTGAGCGATTAAGCATACACACACACGCAGCATCACAGAACCAAGGGTTCACAACTAAATTCATCAGTATCAAGTGTTCTCATGCTCTTAAAAAGATAAAACAGGTACCTAATGGGTTGGGGGGGGCAGCTGTGGAGCATGTTATAGTTCTGGGGGGATTCTTAGAAGTATTTTAACCTGCTTTAATGATCTGCCTGCCAATGCAGGAGACTCAAGAAATGCAGGTTTGATCCCTGGTTTGGGATGATTCCCCGGAGTAGGAAATGACAATCCACTCTAGTATCCTTGCCTGGAAAATCCTATGGACAGAAGAGCTTGGTGGGCCATGGTCCATGGGGTCACAAAGAGTTGGACATGACTGAGCATGCATGCAACACTAGTTAACCAAGTGAAGCACTGCTGGGTGTTATAAGGTGAAAATAAAGTAACAAAGGAGGAAAGCCGCAATAGCAAGAGTATGGAGACAATAAGTAGCATGGCATGACAGAGAAGCACATGAATATATAAATGATGAATGAGTGATTGACATGAAATGAGTATATAACAAAAAAGGGCATTAATGTCATTTGGGAAGCAAAGCCTCCCAGGTGGCGCTAATGGTTAAGAACCTGCCTGCCAACGCAGGAGACATGAGAGACGTGGGTTTGATCCCCGGGTCAGGAAGATCTCATGGAGAAGGAAATGGCAACCCACTCCAGTGTTCTTACCTAGAGAATCCCATAGACAGAGGAGCCTAGCAGGCTGCAGTCCATAGGGCCCAAAGAGTCTGACACGACTGGAGCGACTTATCACATACATACGAGAAGGAAAACAACACAGATAAATAAATATAGCAAGAACGTGTTGCCGGATCTTAGGAGAGTCATAAGACAGAGAAGCCTGTGACTTCCACTGTTTTACTCCTGTGGTCACACTAGGTGAATTTTCTAACGTAAAATTTTTAATGTATATCTTTTCCCATGAGGGCAGGTACAATTTTTTCTTGTTCATATCAGCATCCCCAACACCAGGTAGCTGTCTAGCATATAGGAAATATAAAATCAGTTTCTGTGTTGAACTCAGAATATACGGATGAATGAATATATAAAGAGTAAAGAAATCCAGGGCAATGACAGCCATAACACAGAGATAAACCAAGCAAGTCTCTATGAAGTGTTAAGATTAATTCAGTTCAGTTCAGTCTGCCATCCAGCCATCTCATCCTGGGTCGTCCCCTTCTCCTCCTGCCCCCAATCCCTCCCAGCATCAGAGTCTTTTCCAATGAGTCAACTCTTCGCATGACATGGCCAAAGTACTGGAGCTTCAGCTTCAGCATCATTCCTTCCAAAGAAATCCCAGGGCTGATCTCCTTCAGAATGGACCGGTTGGATCTCCTTGCAGTCCAAGGGACTCTCAAGAGTCTTCTCCAACACCAAGTTCAAAAGCATCAATTCTTCGGCACTCAGCCTTCTTCACAGTCCAACTCTCACATCCATACATGACCACAGGAAAAACCATAGCCTTGGCTAGACAGACCTTAGTCAGCAAGAAACAGTTAAGATTAATAGCACTTGATAATTGATTAGATTTGAAGAACAAAGAGTGAGGAGTCCAAGGGGACGGTTTAGGGACTAAGTGTCTGTGGGAATACCGCAGGTTTTGTGGGGGTGGGAGGCTACATTCCCAGCACCCAGAGGACGAGCAGGTCCTGATGGAGAGAAGGATGGCTTCGATCCTGCTGAGTTAGGGTAGTGATATGTCTTGCTGAAATGTCTGGAAGAGCTAAAAATACAGAACTGGGGCTCAGAAAAGAGGTCAAACTTAAAGAGAGAGGTTTGATTTTACCTGTGGAGAGGAGATTGTTAAAGCTGTGGGCTAGGAGGAACTTGTCCAAGAGGGAGGACAGAGAAGGAAAAGCAAAGACAGAGCCTTAGAGAAGGTGGCAAAATGCCCTGTGGGTTGAAGTTTGGGAACCGTGTCTTGATTTCCTGAGTCAGTTATCTGGTCTCTGGTCACTGAGTCAATCCATAAGACAGCAAAGATCCTTGTTCTGCCTAGGAAGAGGAGGCTTTTAAATGCATACTGCACTCCAGCCCTTCCCTACAATCAGCAGTCCCTGCATTAACCGTGAAAAGCCACAGAGCAACTCAAAGATTGCCACTCGAGGCTGTACATTGCAAACTTATTTTTCCCTCTGATGCGATTTAATGTCTGACGATGTTATTAAAGTGAAAGGAATTTTTTTTAATAAGCTGGGAGGAAATCCACTTAACCAAATTGTTCGTAAAAGGAATACAACACACCAAGACTCTGCTTTGCGCCAATACACCAATATAGGATCCTGCAAAAAAACGTTCTTGTGTAAATATTTGCAAGGAGAATAAAAAAGGAACGTGGTTTGGGGAGCAAACCAGATGGAATAATACAAGAACAAACTTGAATACAGTCATATTGGGATTCAGCAACAACAGCGCATCCTCTCAGGAATCTACTCCTGCCGGCCGGGGGCGGGCAGGGGTGAGAAAAGAAGAACATAGAGTTAAAAAGGAAAGCAGCGTCGGGGGAGCATCTCTGGAGCCCCATTTCAGCTAATCTCCAAAACCTGGGTTTTCATTTTTATTAAAATCTTCAAAAGCCAAATGTAATAAGCTCTCTAATAATAATATGTATGAATTCAGTATTCATCACTCCTCTAGAACAAACTTCTACTCTCTCCAGAAGTCGTTCAAAAGATGCCCTTTTGGTGCTTGGGGTCCATGAGCAGGAGTGGGGCTTCCTCCTCCGGGGACAGGAGGACCACCCCATTTCTCTTCTGAGGTTGTTGAGTCTGCTCCTACTGTGACATGTGAGCCTACGATGCTTTCTCAATTTTCGTTCCTCCACCTGCCTTGGGTAGCTGGATTACAAAGCAGGGATAGTTAACAGATATCTCAATTATAGACTGTTTCTGTCACTGCTTTCCTGCCCTCCCCTCCCCTCTCCCCAGCTCCCAAAGCGGCCCTCTTCCAACTCAGGGAACATTTGAAGCAAGCTTGGCTCACAATGCATTTTGCAAACAAACCACAAAATAACATGATTGTAAAAATGTGAGCTGCAAAAGTAATAAATAAGGGAATAAATAAGTGCGTAACCACAGAGGCTTGTCTGGCTCCTCGGCCCTCTGACCACAGCGGCCCTCTGCTGTCTGTACTCACGAGCAGGGAGGCCAGGAAACTCAGAAGACACTGTGGCCTTGCCCTGGGGGCTCAGAGATGGAAGTTACACAGAGAGATTCTCTCTCTCTCTCTCTCTCTCTCTCTCTCTCTCGTTGTGAGGTAGTTCTATGTCAAAGCTATCCAACAACGAAAAATATGACCAGAGAGTCGGAGGGGTGGGCTTCTTGCCACCACTGTTTCAGATCCACTGACCATTTTCAAGCACATAATAGTGGTCAGACTGTGTGTTTCAGCACATTCACGGGACATCTCTGTAGTAAACCAGGGAAGTGGATGTGATTAGTGTCATTATGCAGATGCAGAAACTGAAGCCCATCAAGAAACAAGTTGATGTCAAATTACATTTCACAGATGCTAGAAAACCACCCTAATGGAGACTGGAATAGGGTGAGGGAGCATAGGAGAGCTATGTGTGACTTTTCCCCTGCATTTAAGTCTGGCTGCTGAGACATCTTCATTTACAAGGATTTTGAGATTAGAACACCCAGGTTTAAACACCAGTCTTGCCAAGGTGTTTTGTTTTGTTTTGTTTCTTTACTAACTTTTACTTTGAAATCCTGATGGCCCCAAACTCTTCACCAGAAGACTCCTGTGGCTGGCCGTTTCTGCCAAGAGGATGACCAGCACACAGCAGTCAAAGATGAAAGCGGAGGCTGAAAGCTGGGCCTGAAACTGAATAAGACAGCGCACAACTTTTGATTCAGGGCCCAGAATCCAGTATTCAATAATACTTTATGTCCCAGGATAGGGCTTAAGTGTCAGGAATAGAAAACAGAATCCCTCCTGTTTACTACTCGCAGAGACAGTGGGCCGCAAGGCATTTGATTCAGACCTCCTGCAAAGCACAATATAGAGGACTCTGTTCAATATATGGTCATATGAATAGTGTTGGGCACTGCACATGACTTGAAGAAAATTCAAGAAAGCCTTTCTTCAAAGAGACATGAGAAAAATCAAGAAAAACACAACCTCAAATAAGCTAACAATAAATGAGGCAGACAGATGTGGAAGCAAATGTTGCTTAGAGGTGGGGGTAGTTATAAGCACGCTGTCTAGAGAATGGAACCACTGCTCAGTTTACTAATGTCACAAGTAATGCTTCTGGTTTTCACAACAACTCCATGAATAAGAGGTATTATCTCTTTTTTTCTCCCAAATGGGAAAACAGAGCTTCAAAGGAAAGTGACTTTTCCAAAATCTCTGGCTCTTGGGGCCCAGGTCCCGGAGGCCCCCACCTCAGAGCTCTTCCCCAGCCCCTCCCTGCCATATTGGAAAAGCTGTAGAAGACACATCAGTAGGATCACTGTATCAGAATCAGGAGGGAGGCTGCTGAAAGCCACAGTCGGGGAAGAAGGGAAAGAAACCTTATGAACACGGGAGGCATAAAGATAATGAAAAGGAGACTGGAAGATGGGGGTGTGACAGGAAACGACTCACAGCGCTTCTGGATTTATTCAAAGTCAAACCACATTATTCCTTCTCTAGAAGGTAGCATTCCAAATGCTGAAGGCTTCTGGCTTTAGTACAAATTTTATTCTAACTCAATTGAGGTGGAACTCTCTCTAAAATCGATTATGCATTTGTCTACATTAAAAAAAAAAAAAGCATAAAGAGTATAAATTAGCCATTTCTGAAAGGACTATAGGCTGTCACTTTCTCCAGTGAAAGTTAATGTAGGGTGACATTCTAGAGAGCTCTCTAAATTTGGAGACTGCTTAACTTCCACACCCCATCCAGATTGCTGTGATCTTTCTTGAGGATCTGTAGTAGGATTTTGTTTTGATTTTCTGTCTCCTCTCTTGGCAAGCCAGGTACCTTATCCTGCTCTCCATTTTCAGGCGCCTGTCTGGAGTAGCCCCTTCTCTCACTTTTAACTTGCTGTTTTGGTCTCATATGCATTTACAGGCAACCAAATTTATTAGCAGCTTGTATAAGTGAAGGACCAGAACCCATCAGCAAGCTTAAATACTGCTGCACAATATGTGAGCCCATCTCAAGGCTCTCCTCATATCCTTTGCTCTTACACACCAGGCTTACTTGTGTTTTCAATGAGTGGCCTGTAAGACCTAACTCAAAATCTCCTTCAGAAAGCACAACAGAAGTTTAAAGACATGGTTTGCATCTTATTTAGTATCTTCCCCCAACCTGATCTTTGGCCATTATCACGACATATGTGTTGTCCTTAAGGTGAGTTCATCCTAAAAGAAGGGGTAAATGGGAGGAGGAAAAAGAGAAAAAGTTGGTGGGGAAGGAAGATAAGGTGGATGTGGGAAAGGGAAGAGGAGAAAAGAGGTGAAAGACACTTTATTCTCTTAGCTCCATTCATTTTCCCAAAGTACCATCAACACAAAGTTGGGCCATTTCTGGGATCTCCTGAGTCTCTCACTAGATTCTGTCCAGTGGCTGCCAACCGATGTAGACAGTTGCCACAGAGTTAGGATGGAGGATTGAACTCAGGCCCCAAGGTGAGCCCCCACCAGGCCCGCCAGAAAGGACACCAAAGGCCAGGAGGCCCCCCTGCGGGAGGAGGGAGCTGTCCCAGCTGGCAGGAGACAATCCAGTCCTGACGCTGTGGGCTCTGCCCTTTCCTGCCGCCCGGCAGCCTGGCTCCATAGCGCAGAGCCTGTCCCGGGGTGAACTCGTCAGAGGCCCTCCCGCTTTCCGACAGGTATTCAAATGAGTGAATGTTTTATTTTAAAAGACTTTGTTTAGAAATATGGTCTCAGAACTTTCTCTGTTCCTCTTGCTCTCATGCTAACCAATGCCAGTGTAAGAAAACTGGGCCAGTTTGAAATCAACAAAATGAAAGCTATTAAACATTTGGTTGGACTCCCAATATATGCCCTATGAATATCCGCACTTGGGAACTTTCCACAACCTGTCTTCTTTCAGATTTGTCGTGGAGTGAATTGATATTCTGATTCACCACAGTATCTTCATAATGTGTGCGGCATGGCGTTAAACACAGCGTTTGCCTTTAAGCTCTCGTGGCTTGGATGCTGCAAAGTATCTCTGCTGTCTTGGCCTTTCCAGCACCTACTTTCTCTCGTTCTGGCAACGGTGCTTCACTTTTCCTTTAGAGAACCACTCCTCCCACTCTGGATCCGTGTGGCTTATGAGCATCTGACATTACCCTCCGGGTTCTGCTTGTGGAGCAGACCCAGGCTTGGCCAATCAGCATATATAAACTTGCTGGCCACAGTGACCAAATTAGTGATGGGCACACGCCTGTGTCACTCCATTGGGAATTAACTGTGGAATTTTTGCCAAAATTACTTGGGAGAAAAAAAAAAAAAAAAAAACAACTTCTGGTTAATTTTTTTTGAACTGATAGGATATAACCCTACAGCTGCTGAGAAACACCAAGAAAAAAAGGTGCTTGATAAAGAAGCTAACACAGAGAAAAGCATAGCTGATAGAAGAAGAGAAGTATCATTCTGATTTTCTCACTTGATATGTGATGCAATTATTTCATTATGTGTCCAAAGTATCATTTTTCATTTAGTTTACTCTGAGTTGAGTTTCTGTTTGTTGTAACCAAAAACACCCTGATTAGTTCAGGTGCAGAGACAAATGTAATCTAAAATTCCTATCTTTATAATGCTTTACATAGTCTGTGAAGTACCATCATATACATTATCTCACTTAAATGTCATAAAAATTCCCAAAGATGAGCATTATTATGTTCCCTATTTAATAGATGAGAAAACAGAGATTAATGAAATGACCTTACCTCTGGTAGCCAGTAGGTACCACAGTCAGGATTGGAATCCTGTATTCCTGTTCTAAATCCAGTGGCACCCACCCTTGCTACAACCAAGAGGAAAAGGCACACTGAGCCCATATATAAATTTAAACAACACAAAATCTGACAGTCCGTGCAATGGAGCAATATACCAAATGCGGCAGTATTTGTTTGCTGGTAAAATAGATGGTTCTTAGTAATTCATCATTCAGATTTGTGTATTCAGAGGGGAGAGCCCTGAGGCTTGGCCAGCATTAGGACAATGTATGGGGGGACGGGACTGCACTGTTGCCCTAGGGAACTAAAATTCCCTAGAGAACTTTAAGACATCTTGGGATATCACATTCATAAAGGCTTTATAATTTTTTTCTTCTAGGCCAATCACATCTTCAAAAAAAGGGAATAGAAGGACTGGTAAGAGAAAAATATTTGTTATTGTTCTTATTATTGTCTTGTTGGTCATTCATTGAAAATTTACTGTCTTTAGGCTCTACTTATGTTCATTATCAACACTGCAAGTTAAGTGCCATTATCCGCATTTTTCAGATTTGGAAAGCAAAATTCAAAATATTTTCCCTTGGTTCTTTTGTACAAGCTGTACTTTTATCTCAAATTATGCTTCCCTTTTCTATCCAAATGAAGAACATCTTTTCATATTCCAGGTTGTCCCTGAAGACACCTTCTTCAGAGGATTTTCTGCCCTTCGCCCTTTGCTGTACCCTCCACTGAAGCACCAATGAACTGATCAAACACCATATCTCACTAGACTTAGAGGCCTTCAGTCACCCATCCATCTCCCATCTAACAGATGGTAGATTCCTTAAGGGTAGATACTTTATTTTATTTATCTTTGTAAACCCAGTGCTCATGTGTGTGTGCCTTCTCAGTCACATGTAACCCTTTGAAACCCCATGGGTACCACCAGGCTCCTCTGTCCATGGGGTTCTCCAGACAAGAATACTGGGTGGATTGCCACTTTCTCCTCCAGGGGATCTTCCCAGCCCAGGGATTGAACTCACATCTCCTGCATTGGCAAGTGAGTTATTTACCACTGAGCCACCAAGGAAGTCCACTGTACACCCAGTACACAGCTTAAAAGCTGGCTCCAGAGCTGATGAGAGGGGCAAGAGAAGAAAACAGAAGAACAGCGTTAAGTTTAGGGACATGCCCAAAGTTGAGAGGCTATGAAAGAAATGAAGAAGGTCAGGACGGCAATGTTTGAGAAGACCCAGAGTGATACTGGGTCTCAGGAAACACTGAAGGAAAGAATGCCAAAGTATGCACCGCTGCAGAGAGATACAAGAGAATGGGATTGGAGAGAAGGTCAGACAGTGGATAGCCATGAAAGTTTTGCAACCTGCTGGTAATTCCTCAGAAGAAATTATCAAGGGTTTTAGAATTACTGAGAGAAGTGCTTTTTTCCCCAGGCAATCTGGAGGATTTATAAAGTTGAGCAATGGTGTAATTACACTTCTGTCTGGTTTGTCTAAATGACTGAGGTTGAAAGACCTTTGGGACTTCCGGATTCTGTCTTCAGAGCAGAGACTCCTAGTAGCGCTTAGCTCTCTTGGGGAAAAGCCCAGCACAAAGGATAGCAAAGCACATTTCACATACTGAGGAAATTAGGATTCAAAACCAAAGTATAAGCGAACTGACAATAAGTTTCACAAGGGTTTAATCAAACTCATAGGTGAGAAATTCTTAATGGATTACTAAAAAAACAAATCTAGAAATATGGGAGTTACTCCCCTTATTTTGGTTGTTGCCGTCAGACAAACCAGACCCTTCTCCAGAATACTCTCCCTAGCTACCATCAGACACCCAGTCCTGAGATGGATCAGCCTTGAGTCTCTTCCCAGCGGGAGGAAAGAAGAATAAACTGGAGCACCTAATTTCAGTGCTTCTTCTGACCAGAGGTGTGAAGGTTAGGCAAGGTATTTCCCTGCTCTGAACCTCAGTATTTTTACCTGTGGAGCAAGTAGTGTAATACCTGTCCTACAGGACTGGAATGGGAATCCAATAAGACACTGGCCTTAAAAATTATTTGTAAACTCTAAAGAGCTATCCCAATACTAGAGATTTCCGTCATGGTAGAACTGTTCTCTTTACCAGTAGAAATCAATGGTAGAAAGAACCCCAAAGTTTGAAACCCCAGCCCACACAACTCAATCATTTTTCCATGTATTTTTGACCTTTAGGATTCATTAATCTCAGTATAAACATCTGCTGAGATACGTTTTTATTTTCTCATTACCTATTTATTGAATACCTATTATATGCTAAAACCAGTGTTCTAGACACTGGAGATATGAAGGGAAGAATAACAACAGTAATAATAAAAACAGCAACAAACACCCAGGATTCCTTGAGCACTTTCTAGTTCCAGGCTTTGTATTAAGCACTTGACATGTACTCCCACATCTAATCTTTGTAATACACTATGAGACAGGCATATTTATTAGCTTCATATCACAGATACGAACACCAAGACTTGAGAAGAAACTCAGCAGTTTGACCAAAGTTACGGTTAGTGGCCAAATGAGACCTAGAACTAGGACTGCCCCAGGCTGCCTGACCCTAAACCTGTGGGGTTACCCGCTGTGCGGTTACTGTCATGCTAGACTGTTGCCGTGGGCAGGGTCCTTACTCTCATAAAACTTACAGACTAACAGAGGGTGCAGGCAGGTCATCAGGTGATGAGAGTAATGCCTCCATGGGGAACACGTGGAAAAAGCAACCCCTCTCAGGAATAAGAACATGTCCTTCTGTTGATCTGTGCCTGAGAGCCAGGATCTGATGCAAAAGGCAGTACCTAACTCTAACCATTGTTGCTGTTTAGTCGCTAGGTCACGTCCGACTCCCTGGTGACCCCATGGTCTCTTCTGTCCATGGATTTCCCAGACAAGCATATTGGAGTGGGTTGCCATGTCCTTCTTAGAGACCAGGGATCTCTAAGAAGACCAAGTCTCCTGCATTGGAAGGTGGATTCCTTACCACTGAGCCACCAGGGAAGCCCAGCTCTAGCTGTATCCTTTATAAAGCACAGAATATGTATCCTTTATAAAGCACAGAATACTTCCCTCCTAAGTGTTTATGACCTTTCAGATCTAACTGTAATACTACACCCTCACATTCTGTGGGATCTTATGATCTGTTTATAAGGTATTGTACACTCATGATCTCATTAGATCCCACAGTGATGTAAGATGGGCAGGACCGGGATGATGATCCCATTTTCCAGCTGAGGATCATAAACTTTGGGAAATACCAGCCCACCTTACCTATCTCCTGAGAATCTTATATGCATGTCAAGAAGCAACAGTTGGAACCAGACATGAAACAACAAAATGGTCAAAATTAGGAGAGGAGTATGTTGAGGCTGTATATTGTCACGCTGCTTATTTAACTTCTTTGCAGAGTACATCATGTGAAATGCCAGGCTGGATGAACCACAAGCTGGAATCAAGATTGCCAAGAGAAATGTTAATAACCTCAAATAAGCAGACAATACCACTCTAATATTAGAAAGCAAAGAGGAACTAAAGATCCTCTTGATGAGGGTTAAAGAGGAAAGTGAGAAAGCACACTTAAAACTCAATATTCAAAAAACTAAGATCATGGCATCCAGTTACTTTCCTGGACTCCAGAATCACTGTGGATGGTGACTGCAGCTTTGAAAGTAAAAGACACTTGCTCCTTGGAAGAAAAGCTATGACAAACCTAGTTAGCATATTAAAAAGCAGAAACATCACTTTGCTGCCAAAAGTCCACATAGTCAAAGCTAGGGTTTTTCCAGTATTCACGTACCAATGTGAGAGTTGGGCCATAACGAAAGCTGAGTGCCAAAGAATTGATGCTTTTGAATTGTGGTACTAGACAAGACTCTTGAGAGTCCCTTGGGCAACAAGGAGGTCAAACTAGTCAATCCTAAAGAAAATCAACCCTGAATATTCATTAGAAGGACTGATGCTGAAACTGAAGCTCCAGTATTTTGGCTACCTGATGCAAAGAGCCAACTCACTGGAAAAGACCCTGATGTTGGGAAAGATTGAGGCCAAAAGGAAAAGGAGACAACAGAGGATGAGATGGTTGGATGGCATCACTGACTCAATGGACATGAGCTTGAACAAATTCCAGGAGATGGTGAAAGACAAGGAGGCCCGGCATGCTGTAGTCCTTGGAGTCTCAAAGAGATGGACACAACTTGAAGACTGAACAATAGTGGAGGAAACTGAAGCCCTGAGAGAAAAAGCCATGGGTCCCAAGTCATTCCAAGTGGCAAACCAGGGACTTCAGACTACATCATCAGACCCAAGTCCAGGCTTCACTAAAACCATATCTTGGTCCGGATGCACTGACAAACTGAATTACAAAAATCTCTTATCAAACCTGCTGATATATTATAATAGATCTCAGAGTAAGATTTGACGTTCTGCTTTGCATAAACCTATAATTTTTTAAGTAAAGCTATTTTGTATTTATAGAGTGTCTTTTGTTACTTCTGAATACTTTCAGGCTCAGGGTTTAGAGAATTTTTTCCCCCAGGATCACTTGGGCTTCTCTGGTGGCTCAGACGGTAAAAAATCCTCCCCCAACGCAAGAGACCTGGGTTTGATCCCTGGGTTGGGAAGATCCCCTGGAGAAGGGAATGGCTACTCAAGCCAGTATTCTGGCCTGGAGAATTCCATGGACAGAGGAGCCTGGCAGGTTAAAGTCCACGGGTTTGCGAAGAGTCAGATACAACTGAGGGACTTTCACAGGATCACTTAGCCATTGACTTTGAGCCTCCTTGATCTTGTCTAATGTGATCATCTTTGTCATTTTATTTTTTAACTTTTTATTTTATATTGGAGTATAGTTGATTTATGGGCTTCCTTAGGGGCTCAGATGGTAAAGTGTTAACCTGCAACGCAGAAGACCTGGGTTCAATCCCTGGGTCGGGAAGATCCCCTGGAGAAGGACATGGCAACCCACTCAAGTACCCTTGCTTGGAAAATCCTATGGATGGAGGAGCCTAGTAGGCTACAGTCCATGGGGTTGCAAAGAGTCAGACAAAACTGAGCAACTTCACTTTACGGTTGATTAACAATGTTGTGATAGTTTCAGATATACAGCAAAGTGATTCAGTTATACACATACATGTATCTGCTGCTGCTGCTGCTGCTGCTGCTAAGTCACTTCAGTCGTGTCTGACTCTGTGCGACCCCATAGAGAGCAGCCCAGCAGGCTTCCCCCGTCCTTGGGATTCTCCAGGCAAGAATACTGGAGTGGGTTGCCATTGCCTTCTCCAATGCATGAAAGTGAAAAGTGAAAGTGAAGTCGCTCAGTCGTGTCCAACCCTTAGTAATCCCACGGACTGCAGCCCACCAGGCTCCTCCATCCATGGGATGAAAATTTCCAGGCAAGAATACTGGATGGGGTGCCATTGCCTTCTCCGATACATGTACCTCTTCTTTTTCAAATTCTTTTCCCATTTAGGTTGTTACATAGCATTGGGCATAGTTCCCTGTGTTACACCGTAGATCTTGTTGGTCATCCATTTTAAATATAGCAGTGGATACATGTCAATTTCATACTCCTTAACTGTCCCTTGCCCTCTTTCTTCCTTCCTGGTAGCCATAAATTCATTCCCTAAATCTGTGAGTCTCTTCCTGTTCTGTAAATAAGTTCATTTTATTGAACTTTTATTTTTTATTTTTAGATGCTGCATATAATTGATATCATATGGTATTTCTTTTTCTCTGTCTTGCTTACTTCACTCAGTATGACAATCTCTAGATCCTTCTTGGTCATTTTAAAACATTGCTGGTCATAGTGCATATAATGTAGGGAAGCCTGTCACACACAGAGCTCATCTGTATCAGAAATGCACTGTACTGATTTCCTAGGGCAAGGAGTTACCTCCAAGCAGATTCTTCCATGGGCCTACGCTTACAAATAGCATCAGGATATGAAATTGATTGCCAAACATCATGAAAAGGAATATTCAGAGACTTTGAACACATTTTCTACTTGCTGAATACAGTCAATATATTTTTGAATACCAGAATACATTTTTTTATTTCCACTTTCTCTCTCCCTCTTTCCCTTCTTCCCCAAAAGTCTCCCAAACCATCTTGTCAGGGGAAGTTCCATGCAGGCAGTCGCTTTTATAGTGATTAACACTTAGTAAGGACAAAAATTATTACCACTGACTCAGTAGTGATGAAGAATAAGAAGGTGATGAATGACTAATTTCTATATAGAGGTTGAAACTATTCATTTAAATTTAAGGTTCTTTCCTTTCTATATTTTATCTAGGGTTGTTCATATAACCAAACATCCTTGAGTTTGACTTCTGTTGACCCTGGGCATGTCAGAGCATTTCTGGGAATAACCAAACTAAACCATGTTTTTTTTTTTTTTTTTTTTTGAGACACAGGTTGAAATATGTTGTTATTCGTCAAACTCAAAATTTGAATATGTGATCTGAAATGTAATGTGAGTACTTTTACAATGACAATAGAGCAGACATCTGAGGAAAACTGTAAAACCCTGGACATACATGATAATCACCAGGAGGAGAGACTGTGGAAGGGACCGGCAGGCCAGAGGCCCAGACTGTAATCTGAAGGCATGTCTGGAGGACTGGAAGCTCCTAGCGCAAGCCCCTGGACATTGTAACTGCGTAACTGATAGCTACCAAAATTGCTACTCGATCCCCCAAGATATCCTTGGAAAAATACAGCTTCTGATCATGATACTTAGCAGATCAAAACTAATACGAACCTATTGTACAGGTCAAGGAATTCTGCTCAATACTTTCTAATGACACATAGGAGAAAAGAATCTAAAAGTAGAGTGCATATATACATATGTATGTGATTCATTTTGCTGTACACCTAAAAAAAAATGGATGTGTGTATATATATAAGTGATTCATTGTGCCCTACAGTGTGGCTGTAACAGAACAGTGTGAATCAACTATACTCCAATAAAAACTAATTTTAAAAATGCCTCTTTTTCATCTCATTCCAGAATGGTCCGCGCTCTTGTTGTGCATGTGATTCCCTCCACCTGGAATGCCCCTCCCACAATTTTTCTCTCTGAGAAACTCCTACATCCTCATCTCTGGCAAGCTCAAATGTCACCCACTTTGAGAACTTTTCCCTAACTACCAGTACAGTTGGTTGCTCCTGCCTCTGTGCTCCTTAGCACTTTGTTCACGCCTCCAGGCTAGCATTAACTGTTGCACTGCAGTTTTTTTTACAGGTTTCTCTCTTTGGCTAGGATAGACTAGAATCATACCTTATATATATCCTCACTGTCTTATACAATGGCTGGCACATAGCAGGCACGTAGATGTGTGATGAAGGAAAGAAAACAGGAAAAAAGAGAAGGAAGAAATCAGGGAGGGAGGAAAGGAATGGAGAGGTGGAAAGGAGGGAAAGAAAGAAGGATTGAGAAGGAAACAGAAGAAACAATGAATCCTAACTAATAATCCTAGTAGTTAATAGGAATAATCTCTCCTCCCTCTTCACAGATATGAAGAATCCATGTTTATTTCACAGTCTCTCAAGTAAGTTGCTCATTTGGATCTAACAAGACATTTATTGATTCTTGGTTTTCTATTGATTCTGAAGAGGTCCTTAGGAAGATCTGATAAGTGTGGAAAAGATAAATAAGTGTACAGATAATAAACTCTAGATTACATAAGCAAACATTACTTAATTACATTCCTATTAATACACTGACTCTGTAATGAATTTTGAGGCATTTAATTATCAATTTGACAAGATAATCTAGGGGTAGTTAATGATTATACCAGTAAATTGTTTTTAAAAAATCACTGACAATTATTAAGTCTCGTAACAGACATCAAATTAACTTGCTGGAGCTGTCTGGTTAAATAGACAGCAGTTAATTATGAGGTACTTACACATGCCTCACATTTTAATGTGCAAGCCTTTTAATTGTGTAACGTCAAAAATGTTGTGTAAAGGAACAGTTTACCCATGGGGAATATTCCTATTCTGGGCAGCGTGGCCACTGGACAAGCAGGAGCATGATCTGTGATGCTCAGTCTGGCGTGTCCCACTTCTCATCTTGGAACAGAAACACAGAACTCTCTATAAGAGACAAATGATTGTCATATGCAGTCAGGTCTGTGGGGCCATTCAAAGTCTCTCTCTCAAAAGGAATTATGAAAAAGTGGTCAGATGACAAAGCTTTTGGATAACAGTGGTCATATTTATTACCTTATGAGAACCAGCTATGCCAGACATCATGCAAGATGTTTTTATATGGACTGTCTCTTCTAATGGTTAAAAGGTAGAAAATCCCATCAACAGACAGGTTTTTCTCGGGATGCTTAGTGGAGGAGGAGGAATAAGAAATCACACGTACCAGGCCACTGAGATGACTTCCATCTTAGCTTAACATAGAGGCTACTGGCCACACAGTCTGGAACCAGACAGAGAGCAATGGTCCCAGTGTTGAACACATAAACCAAAGATCATTTACTTTTCAGAAGTCCTGGGTACCTATTTTTCCAATTTGTCTCTTACCCAAACTCTGTGGTCACAAGAGTCCTCTATCTCCCCAATGGCTGCACCACTTTTTATTTAATGAGCAGTGGAAAGGTGAGAATTTACAAAGCACCTTTATTCTGACCCTCACAGTTCTAGATTTTACATTCTTCCTGGAGACTGACTTATTCACCCTATATTTTACCAACATCAAAACCCAATGTCTTGGGTCCTACTCCTCTCTGTTAATGCTTATACTGCTTAAGGCAGTGACTGTGGGCATGAGTTCAACTTTCAAAAGAGTACTTCTTGAGCTGAAATGCCTTGAAATGAATAGAATTGGGTTGGATAGAATGAGACTGCACTGGGTTGCATTGCATTGGACTGGACTATGTAAAACTGAACCTTGTAAGGAAGGGGAACAGACTCTAGAAACTATGTTTCTTTACGTTTAGGCCAAGGCAGCCTCAGTGATAATAAAGCAGCATGAGAACTATGCATGGACTCTGTGGCTAGACTACAAAGTCCTGAATTCTGTCTCAGTGCCACCCCTTACCAGCTCTGTAATATAGAGCAAATTCCTTAATCTCTTGCAACTCCCTGAGGAGAACAATTGTACCTAATCTATAGGACTGCTAGGAAGATTCATTCAATTAATTCTTGTAAAGTCTTTTTGGAATAATGCCCAGCACATAGAATATACTATATAGATGCTTTTAAAATAAAACAATTTTAAAAAACAAAATCACCACTTTGAATTGTATTCCACTTTACATTTTACAAAGCCCTTTCACATATGGCAACTGACACCACAGATGCACCGGTGGGATTATACCTATTAATCCTCATCTTGCCAATACAAAAACCAAGGTTCATAAAAGCAACAGCAGATCAAGAAATCAAGCAGGACATAAATCGCCATAGGACTTGAGCTAAGTTCTGTCTTATTTCAGGCATATTTTCAGTTCAGTTCAGTATACTATCCCAGACAATTTCCATATGTAGTACTGACTGCAGTGTATTCTGTTAGTTACCTGATAAACAAGAGTTAAGTCAAATCATAACATCCTCAGTGTTACTGCAAGTGGTTTTTCCTTACCCAGTACACAGCAAAGCCAAGGACTGCAGCCTGGACTAGGATGAAAAGTCTGTGGTTTGGTGTGATAGAAATAACCACAATGAAGGGGTCAGGAAACCTGAATTCTGGCTTCGACTCAACCACTAACTTTTGTCATACTGATAACTAACATCGATTGAGGGCTGACTCTGTGCCATGTACTACATTCTTATCATTTAAGGTTCATAGCAAGCAGTGGTCATAGGGACTTTTATTATTCCATTTTGCAGGTGAGGAAACCAAAATATAAAGCAGGAAAGTAACTTGTATAGGTCAAACTGCTAGTAAGTGTTATAATAAACGTTATTTGTAGAATGAGGGCATTGGACTAGTATGACCTCAAAGGTACTTTCCAGCCCGTTCCATCCATAATTCAGGGAGTTCTTGCCTAATCCTCACTCCTCTGGGGGTAATTCTGTGGTTCTGGGCAGCTCTACATCAAACCTCAGACATCTCAAGGCCTCCCAGGACACCAAGGTTGAAAAACTGGTGAATAGTTGCATAATGTGGGATTTTTCTAATCATCGAAAGAATGAAACAAGTGAAAACAGGAAAAAGGTAAAAATCCTAACTCTTCCCCAGATTATCAATTTCATGTATACATTTATTACATTTATAATCACAAGGTTCATTCCATTTTGTATTTTTCTTTCTTCACTTAATTTACTATCACAAATATTTTTTCAATAATTATGACCAAAATTCTTCATGATTATCATTTTCATGACTATACAATCAGTAACAACTACCACACGATATTTGACCAAAATATCATACTAAAATGATTACCCCTTTACAAAATAATTTAAGCAGGTTTTGATATTTTTTTTAATATACAATGGTGTAATGACTATCTTTGCACAGTTCATTTTTCTCACATCAGGTATAATGTTTCCTCAGAAGGCAAGGCTAAGCAAAGAGCCTACCCACATTTGTGGCTAATATACTCTGTAAAGGGAGAGTGTAATGTTGATGGTGACTACACGTGACCCACATTGTTGAAATCTTATGATTTCAACACTGAATATGTTTCCAGATTTGGTAAGGTGAACAAACATTAATTTAATACAAGTTTTGAATGCTGAATGCTTGGTGCTTGCGTTCAAGGGGGGAAAGGTCTCTAATAAGTGCTTGCAAGAAACAGACTTAAAGGAATACAGAGAAAGAGAAATATCATGCAAAATCCCGTACATGTGGAATATAAAAATAAATGTTACAAGTGACTACCTTACTTATTACAAAACAGAAAGAGACTCACAGACTTAGAGAATGAATTTATGATTGCCAGAGGGGAAGGATGAAGGGAAGGGATAGTTAGGGAATTTGGGACAGGCATGTACACTCTGCTATATTTAACATGGATAACTAACAAGGACCTACTGTATAGCACATGGAACTCTGTTCAATGTTATGTGGCAGCCTGGATACTGGATAGGGGGGCAGTTTGTGGCTAAATGGATACAGTACATGTATGGCTGAGTCCCTTCCCTGTTCACCTGAAAATATCACAACATTGTTTATCAGCTATACCCCAATACAAACTAAAACGTTTAAAAAAGAAAGATCCCACATGATGCAATGAAGATCCTGTGTGCTGCAGCTAAGACCTGATACAGCCAAATAAATAAATATTAATTAAAAAAAAAACCCTAGGAAAGAAACCCCCCAAAATTAAAAAGAAGTAAAACGGAAAACCAACAAGGACCTACTGTATAGCCCAGGGGCTCTGCTTAAGGTTATGAAGCAGCCTGAATGGGAAGGGAGTTTGGGGGGAGGACAGATACACACATATGTATTGCTGAGTCGCTCTGCTGTGCACCTGAAACTCTCACAACATTGCTACTCAGTTATACTCCAATATAAGATAAAAACTTTAAAAGGAGAAATAGATTTACAGGAGTAAAAAGAGATTTTATGGGAAGTTTAAAAAGGCCAAACCTTCAAGAGATTAGTACTCAGGAGAAGTAAGCAAGCTAGTTCTCTCGGACCTCACTTTGGTGGTTTCATCTTAATGCTAAAGAAACATTCTGCCACCTGTGTCAGATAATCAGAAAATGTGGTTAAACCTGGGAATCATTGGAATCCTTATATTTTAATACAAGACATTGATTTGCCAGTCAGTATGCCAAGTTCTTTCTTTAAGCATGCATTTTCCAATTCCAGAATCCCTTCTCAATTTTTCTTGACTAACCCACTCCCATAACCTATTCTCCATTATTTCCAGTTTCCAGTTTTTTTTTTATTTTGCTTGCTTTTATTTGTCTTAATGAAGCAAGTATTTATAAAAACTTGAAGAATTCTTCTAGATTTTAATTTTTGTCGTCTTTTACAGTTGTTTCATCCACAAACTAATTGTATTTTTTAGCAACTTATCTCTTTTAAGCCTTTCCAAAGCAAATAATTTAATTTTCAATGAAACAATCTCTTATTTTCACATTCATGCTTTGTTTTTATAACATTTAAGTAATGTATTAACTAACACACTTGGCATAATTAAGCTTTGTGAAAAAAATCAGTTGACTCTTGGTAAGCATACGGTTCAACTGATGGGAGGAAATGGACACAGGACGAGAGAGCAGCCTCATAGCTAGGAGTACTTAGTGTGCTGTGGGCATCTGCCAGGAGGCTTTACAAAGGGAATGAGGGGCTTCTGCCACTTAAGTGGACTTACATCTACTGACGAATGAGTGCTCCTCAAAATGAGAGAGAAGGAGAATGAGGACTGAATTCCTGGACCATGAATGCACAAGCAGTGTATGCCTGCTGTCTCTATGTCAACAAGTGGCTAATGAGACACTAAGTCTAACTTTATGATAAGAGAGCTCGTGTCCTTCACTTTCTTGGAAACCTCATTCCAAGGTTAACTCAGGATTTATATAGATTGTGAGGTGGTCTTAGACCCTTCTGATGACATCTAAGGAGGTTTTTCTGCAAGGTTTTTTTTTTTTTTCTTCTCCAAGAAAATGCACAGATGCATTAACAACTGCACTTATCTTTAGAAAGTTCATAGATCTCCCTGTGAGTCCCCCTCCTACAGGATCCTGAAGATCCCAGAACAGGGGTGATGTTTCCAAAAGGGAGGAGTGCTTTTGCAATGGTAGCGATACCACCATTTGGCAGAAACTCTGAGCCATATGGGCTTCCCTGATAGCTCAGCTGGTAAAGAATCCGCCTGCAATGCAGGAGACCCTGGTTCAGTCCCTGGGTTGGGAAGATGCCCTGGAGAAGGGAAAGGCTACCCACTCCAGTATTCTGGCCTGGAGAATTCCATGGACTGTATAGTCCATGGGTTCGCAAAGAGTCAGACACAACTGAGCAACTTTCACTTCCACTTCACTGTGCCAAGATACAACATATGCTTGAAAACCTTAACCATTTGCTCCAGAACAGCCCTCAGTGATCACACAGTTTCCCCCTGTCTGAATAAATTAGGGCTCAGAGAGAGCAGTTTGTCTGAGGTCATCTGTCCATGACACAGTGCTCAGAACAGATTATTTCTCCATACTCTGCTAGTTTAAGAAAATAGCTTCTCTTGAATGGCTAGTAATAGGGCCATAGGTGTATTTGAAACCCAAATATCCAGCCAGAGTCCAGTTTCCAGGTTCACAGAAGGCGAAACTCTGGAAGATGTAGGAGTTGGATCCTGAATCTAGAGCACCAGCAAAAAGTCCTGGGCTCCACTTTAAGCTTACTACACAGTCACTCATGGTGGAAGTCATTTCTATTCATGTGGTTTAATTATCCATTACATAATTTGACTAGGACATTTCTAAGCTTCATTTTGTTTCTTGTTGTTTAGTTGCTAAGTCATGTCCCACTCTTTTGCAACTCCATGGACTGTAGGCTACCAGCCTCCCCTGTCCATGAAATTCTCTAGGCAAGAATACTGGAGTGGGTTGCCATTTCCTTCTCTAGGGGATCTTCCCAAACCAGAGATCGAAGCCATGTCTCCTGTATTGGCAAGCAGATTCTTGAGCACTGTGCCACCTGGGAAGACCCCAATTCCCATTAGCAGTTCCCAAAACAAAGTCTGGGTTTTCCTCCTTTTCTTGGCTTTTTCTCCTTTTGGTGCAGCCCAGAGATGAGGACCACTATGGGTCAGACCTGCAAGAAGGTATCCAAGTCATTTTTTGTTTGTTTGTTTTGTTTTGTTTATTAATTGGGAGGAAACGAGAGGTCTTCTAGCCCAGCATGTATTGCCACATTTAAACTCTTTCAACATGCAACACTCTTAAATTTTTAAAGATTTCTAAGAAACAGAGGTTTCACAACCCTCTCTTCCAAGAAAGCCTTCTTTATATTTAACCCAGATCTCTCAAATATAATTTGAAGCTATCTCTTATGGTGGTTCAACAGTCCATGAACCAAGAACTTCCAGATGGATTTAGAAAAGGTAGAGGAACCAGAGATCAAATTGCCAACATCTGTTGGATCATAGAAAAAGCAAGAGAGTTCCGGAAAAACACTTACTTTTGCTTTATTGACTACGTCAAAGCCTTTGACTGCATGGATCACAACAAACTGTGAAAAATTCTTAAAGAGATGGGAATACCACGCTACCTTACATGCCTCCTGAGAAATCTGTATGCAGATCAAGAAGCCACAGATAGAACTGGACATGGAACAACAATCTGGTTCCAAAATGGGAAAGGAATATGTCAAGGCTGTATATTGTCACCCTGCTTATTTAACTTATATGTAGAGTACCATGCAAAATGTTGTTAGGCTGGATGAAGCACAAGCAGGTATCAAGAATGACAGGAGAAATATCAATAACCTCAGATATGCAGATGACACCACCCTTATGGCAGAAAGCAAAGAGGCACTAAAGAACCTCTTGATGAAAGTGAAAGAAGAGTGAAAAAGCTGGCTTAAGACTCAACATTCAGAAAACTAAGATCATGGCATCCACTACCATCACTTCATGGCAAATAGATGGGGAAACAATGGAAATAATTACAGACTTTATTTTCTTAGGCTCCAGAATCACTGCAGATGGTGGCTGCAGCCATGAAATTAAAAGACACTTGCTCCTTGAAAGAAAAGTTATGAACAACTAAGACAACATATTAAAAAGCAGAGACATTACTTTGATGATAAAGGTCCATCTACTCAAGGCTATGGTTTTTCCAGTAGTCATGTATGGATGTGAGAACTGGACTGTAAAAAAGCTGAGCACCAAAGAACTGATGCTTTTGAACTGTGGTGTTGGAGAAGACTCTTGAGAGTCCCTTGGCCTGCAGGGAGATCAAACCAGTGAATCCTAAAGAAAATCAGTCCTGAATACTCATTGGAAGGACTGATGCTGAAGCTGAAACTCCAATACTTTGGCCACTTGATGCAAAGAACTGACTCATTGGAAAAGACCCTGATGCTGGGAAAGATTGAGGGCAGGAGGAGAAGGGGACGACAGAGGATGAGATGGTTGGATGGCATCACTGACTCAATGGACATGAGTGTGAGCAAGCTCTGAGAGTTGGTGATGGACAGGGAGGCCTGGTGTGCTGCAGTCCTTGGGGAACGACTGAGTGACTGAACTGAACTGGACTTATGGTGGTATCTCAGGGGACACCGGTAATGCTTGGCTATTATCCTCTGGGTAAGATAGGTGCTCTTCTGAGCAAATGTCAGTTTACATCTCAGTTTCCATATCTGTACAACAGGAGCCAGGATTGAAGTCACTCTTTCACTAAACAGCGCCTAAGTACAGGCTTCCCAGGTGCGTGCATACTAAGTTGCTTCAGTCGTGTCTGACTCTTTGCGACCCTATGAACTATAGCCCACCAGGCTCCTCAGTCCATGGGATTCTCCAGGCAAGAACACTGGAGTGGGTTGCTGTGCCCTCCTCCAAGGGATCTTCCTGACCCAGGGATCGAACCCGCGTCTCTTATGTCTCGTGCATTGGTAGGCGAGTTCTTTACCACTAGTGCCACCTGGAATTCACCTGCAAAGGCAGGAGACACAAGGGGTGCAGGTTGAGTCTCTGAGTCAGGAAGATCCTCTGGAGAAGGAAATGGCAACCCACTCCAGTATTCTTGCCTGGAAAATTCCATGGACAGAGAGCTACTGTCCATGGGGTCGAAAAGCAAGGCACCACTGAGCATGCATGTATGTGCTGTGGCTGGCATTGTTTACAGGAAACACAGACATGGACCAGCCCTCGACGAGTTTTGACGGTCTCCAAGATCTCTGACGTTGGCTCTAAAGTTCAATGATTAAATGAGGTTACTTGTCATTTTCTTAAGCAGGGCCTTTCAAAATAGAGGAGACCCTTAATGTTCCTTAAAGCCACTTACAGTAGGATTCTATGGTTCTACTTGCTGGGCTTTTCTTTTTTTTTTTTTCTTGCTGGGCTTTTCTAATCATAGTAGCCTTCTTTCAGAATTCTTTCTTTCAATCATCTTAATTATGCTTTATAGCTTTCTTTTCCCTCAAAACCTGTCCATATTTTATGGCTCAGATGCACCTTTTTACTAAGTATTCTTCTCATGCAGAGCTTACCATCTCTACTCATTTTTGAGGCTCTATTGACCCCAGGGATATGGAGGTGAATATAGAGGGAGTGAATACAGAGGTGAACATGGAGGTATGGCAGAGGGAGAGCCCAGATTCACATCCCTCAACCTCTTCCCATCCCACAAGGAGCTTAGTTCCCTTGTTGTTTTGTTTTAAAAATACTTGTTCTATATTTTTAAATCTCTGTGTGCATGCGTGCCTAAAGCTCCATTGCTTTGGCCATGTCTGACTCTTTGTGACCCTATAGACTGTAGCCCGCGAGGCTCCTCTGTCCACGGGATTCTCCAAGCAAGAATACTGGAGCGGGTTGCCACGTCCTCCTCCAGGGGATCTTCCCAACACAGAGATCACATCTGCGTCTCTTATGTTTCCTGTGTTGGCAGGTGGGTTCTTTACCTCTAGCATTGCCTGGGAAGCCCCTTTTAAACCTCTATATATGTGTGAAAATTTCATCCAATATAAAAAATGTCTACATTCAAGAATAAAATTCCCCATTTCTTCCTCTTGCTTCAGTTGTGTGTCTCAGAGGTAAAGGCCATGTGTGGGTTAGTGATTATCCTTTCAAATTTTCACCTTTTGTACACACACATACAAGCTTTTTCTTTTTACCATCTCAGTATTTTCAAAGAGGTATGCACATCACTTACTAAAGATAGCTCTATAGTGGGAATGAACAAACTGCCAATACACCCAGTAATGAGAATCAGTAATTGAAAACATTACATTGAGTGAAATTAGACTTATACAGACAAGTACATACAGTACTATATTATTCCATTAGTGTGAAATTCTAGAACAGGTCAAACTAATCCATGGTGAAAAATATCAGAACAGAGTTTTCTCCTAGTTGGGGAAGATCGTGATTGACTTGAATGGGATATGAGAAAATCTTGCATGTTAAGATGTTATATATCCTAATAGGGGTTCAGGATGCACAGATGTACTCATTTGTCAAAATTTAGTGACTGTATAATAAAAACTATTCATTTCATTGTATATAAATGTATACTTTTAAACAGTCAACAAATATTGATCTCCAGCAAATGCTGAAGAATTTAAGAAGGCAAAGTACTGTTGCCTGCAAATTACTTTGAAATACGTAAAATGTGGATTGGTGGATGGATAAAGGAATGGATAAATAATAAAGCAAGTTCTGTAAAATGTTAATGGTAGAATCTAAAAAGTAGGTTTATGGGTGTTAAAGAATTTTCTCATCTTTGCTACAGATTTAAAATTTTTCACAATAAAATGGAAAAAAAGTGTCTTGAAAAATTTTAAAAACATACAAATAGAATAGACTATTATTGATCATTGATAATTATTATTAATAGTAACAATAAGTCATCACATTTTGAATCCCCTAGAGAAGGCAATGCACCCCACTCCAGCACTCTTGCCTGGAAAATCCCATGGACGGACGAGCCTGGTAGGCTGCAGTCCATGGGGTTGCTAAGAGTCGGGCACGACTGAGCGACTTCACTTTCACTTTTCCCTTTCATGCACTGGAGAAGGAAATGGCAACTCACTTCAGTATTCTTGCCTGGAGAATCCCAGGGACAGAGGAGCCTAGTGGGCTGCCATCTATGGGGTTGCACAGAGTCGGACACGACTGAAGTGACTTAGCAGCAGCAGCAGAAATAGCATATGGGTAAGGACCTA
>SJYQ01003601.1:6170-26633 GCA_006410935.1 Redunca redunca
ACTTTTCTCATATACTTTTCTTAAAATATATTAAAATTAAGATAAAGGAGGTTCCTCCCCATCTTTATTTAATCTGTTTGGGAATTTATGTTTTTATATGTTGCAGTGTGTTTTTGGTGAATTGTCTTGCTCAGTTATTATATTCTCTAAGTGCTGATTCAGGCCAACTTTATATACAACTTGTCTTTGATAAGAGGTAACAGCAGGTAAAATAAATATACAGAAGTACCAAAACAACCTTCAACAATAAGTTATATACAATGTTGTACACTGCATTCTGACAGCAGATTAATTTTTCTCTTTCCATGATCTTTATTTCCAAGGTGTCCCTTTTTAATGAATATTTCCAGACTAATAAATAGCACGATAATTTAAAGTCAACAATTGCTGAGGGCTTTCATTTTGTCCATGCCTCAACAGGCCCTGCATCAGTTTTCTATAAAATTGAAGAATCTAAAGCATGTTCAAATCTTGCCTAACATAAAATGAGTCTCTCCATTCTGCTTAAAGTTTCTGTCATTCACCTTTCCATTGACGGATAGCCTAGTTTTTCTTGAAAGAAGCATTCATGCACTTGCCTGGGATTTTTAAGTTTCTCATGATTTTGTTGTTGTTGAATATTGGACGCATACATAATGTGGCTACACTGTAAATCAGACTCTCCAAGCCTCAGGTTTTTGTGTAGTTGACATTTGTTGTTATTAATAATGCTGTTTATTGACTTTCCTGAACCAATTCCATTGTCTCTATTCTTGGTATGTGTGGCCAATGAAATCCCCACTTTGTTGGGTTAGTAATCAACTAATGACAGGACAGAGATTTCATTAAATGCCTTGTTTCTGTTGGCCACTCACCCTTGCTAAGGGTCTATGTGGGTATCTTGGGAAAAACCTTTAATACTCTGGCAGGCAGTTCATTTCTCTGTCTCACCTTCATTTCCACTTGTACTAACAGAGAGTTCATTCATGTTTTCCAGAATCTTTTCTAATAATTGTCTTTAATTCCACCTTTTCTCATTTTACTTGAAACAAAATATTCATACAATTGAGATTATTTAACAGATTTCACTGTTGCTATGAATAAACATAAGCTCAATTTGGACAGTGTTCAGATGAAACTGATCTTTGGGAGAAAACAGGAATGACTTACTAGGAAAAATATCCATGTAGCAGAAGTATGCATTTTTAAGATTTTTTTTTTGCTACTGTAATAGCATTGGGTAAATGGCATTATTGATCTTGTCTGTTTCTTACATTTGTCAGAGAACTCTGGGAACTAAACAAACACTTGTTGACTGATGACTTGGAAGTTTTACTCTGTCTCAGGGGAGCCAAACAACCATTGTACATCATCTTTATTCACAGGACTATGCAGTGTCTTTTTTTAATGTTCTGTTTATAAATCGATTTTGGAGGCAGATATATTAGTACAGACACACATATTTAGCTGTAATTTCTCATATTTATATGTATGGGGATCAACTGTAATATGTGTTTCTATTTGTATATATGTAATATTGTGAGTGAGATGGAAAAGAGAGAAAGGGATGTCATGATTTATTCTTCATGACATTATATGTGAATTTGCTTTTAAAAAACAATGTTGCCTATACAGTTCTTATCAGTATGGAGTATCTGAGGAAGCAGATACTCTTTTAAATGCAGAGGGAATTGTTCATTCATTCTAGGTTTTTAATTCCTTCAATATAAAAGTATTTGGGGTGAATCACCTATAGATAATCTGTAAATCTTCACAAGACAAGCCCAATAACAGGACAGCGTTCAGTTCAGTTCAGTTCAGTCATGTAACTGAACTGAACTCAGTCGTGTCCAACTCTTTGCGACCCCATGAGGTGGCCAAAGTACTGGAGTTTCAGCTTTAGCATCATTCCTTCCAAAGAACATGCAGGGCTGATCTCCTTTAGAATGGATTGGTTGGATCTTCTTGCAGTCCAAGGACTCTCAAGAGTCCTTCAACACTACAGTTCAAAAGCATCAATTCTTTGGCTCTCAGCCTTCCTTATACTCCAACTCTCATATCCATACATGACCACTGGAAAAACTATAGCTTTGACTAGAAGGACCTTTGACAATAAGCCAACATAAATACTGTTACTACACAACTAAATTTAAACCCATAGCTACACCTACAAATTCACTGTTAGATATATTTGCATGTTTTGTCCACTGTTGTTTAATTTGCTACCACACAGACTATAGCCCACCAGGCTCCTTCACCCATGGAATTCTCCAGATAAGAATACTAGAGTGAGGCTGGAGTCTGTTTCCAACAAAGAAGAAATGGGAGCAGACAGGCTTCTATGTCCAGAAGCCCCACAGGGTCCTGCCACTCAGCCTAGGGGTTCAAGTCTATAGGCTTTTTGCAAAATCACAAATGTTAGGGACTTCCCTGGTGGTGCAATGATTAAGACGATGTGCTTCTACTGAAGGTGGCATGGTTTCCACCCCTGGTCAGGGAACTAAGATTCTGCATGCCGCATGGGGTGGTCAAAAAATATAAATAAATCATGAAGTTTTGAAGTTTTTCATGTTAATTCCTTTTCCTTTGCATTCATTCTGTGATAATCCCATACCTACCGTCCCTTCTTCAGTCCAAAACATTACAACATCACACTCAAGCAAATCTTCTACATACTTGGAAGTATGTAGAAGGGTAAAGGAGAAAATCTTATCCATGTGTTGTCACACTTTCCCTCTGTAAATGGTGCAGTGAAGATAGTAATAAACGGACACTGTGCACTGCTCTCACAAATAATGCCTTATGTTTCTCACAAGAATGTTCTATCTTTTCAATTTTGAAAAAAAATGAATTCGTGATTTACCTTTTTCAGTTCAGTTCAGTCACTCAGTTGTGTCCAACTCTTTGTAACCCTATGGACTGCAGCACACCAGGCTTCCCTGTCCATCACCAATTCCTGGCACTTGCTCAAACTCATGTCCATCAGTCAGTGATGCCATCCAACCATCTCATCCTCTGTTGTCCCCTTCTCCTCCTGTCTTCAATCTTTCCCCGCATCAGGAGAGTCAGTTCTTCTCATCAGGTGGCCAAAGTATTAGAACTTCAGCTTCAGCATCAATCCTTCCAATGAATATTCAGGACTGATTTCCTTTAGGGTTAACTCATTTGATCACCTTGCAGTCTAACAGACTCTCAAGAGTCTTCTCCAACACCACAGTTCAAAAGCATCAATTCTTTGACAGTCAGCTTTCTTTATACTCCAACTTTCATATCCATACATGACTACTGGAAAAACCATAGCTTTGACTAGATGGACCTTTGTCTGCAAAGTAATGTATCTGCTTTTTATTATGTTGTCTAGGTTGGTCATAGATTTTCTTTGAAGGAGCAAGCATCTTTTAATTTCATGGCTGCAGTCACCATCTTCAGTGATTTTGGAGCCCCCCCAAATTGTCTCCCACTGTTTCCCCATCTATTTGCCACGAAGGGACGGCCATCTAAATGCCCTGCTCTTGGTTTTTGGAATGTTGACTTTTAAGTGAGCTTTTTCACTCTCCTCTTTCACTTTTATCAAGAGGCTCTTTAGTTCTATCTCTTTACCCTCAACAATTAACCTTCTTAGTTCCAGAATTCATTTGCTAGCTCTTCTCCTCCAGTGAATCCTCTCATTCTTTTCTACATCCTCCTTGATATGGGGAGAAACTACATATTCCTTAACAGTCTGAAATTCCATTACATTTAGGAAAACTATATATCCTATTGGAGTCATTACAAAAGGCATGGTCCAATGTTCCCTCTATTCATGGGGCCCATGCCTGTGTTTTTTTACCCTGATGTTAATTATGAGAGTGTTCAAACTACCAAATGTTCAAACTGCCAAAGAATATTCAAACTACTGCACAATTGCACTCATCTCACAAGCTACCAAAGTAATGCTCAAAATTCTCCAAGCCAGGCATCAACAGTATGTGAACTATGAACTTCCAGATATTCAAGCTGGATTTAGAAAAAGCAGAGGAACCAGAGATCAAATTGCCAACATCCATTGGATCATCGAAAAAGCAAGAGAGTTCCAGAAGAACATCTACTTCTGCTTTATTGACTATGACAAAGCCTTTGACCGTGTGAATCACAACAAAATGTGGAAAATTCTTTAAGAAATGGGAATACCAGACCACCTTACCTACCTCCTGAGAAATCTGTATGCAGGTCAAAAGCAACAGTTAGAACCAGACATGGAACAAGAGACTGGTACCAAATTGGGATAGGAGTACATCAAGGCTGTTATATTGTCAGCCTGCTTATTTAACTTATAGGCAGAGTACATTATCTGAAGTGCTGGGCTGGATGAAGTGCAAGCTGGAATAAAGATTGCTAGGAGAAACATCAATAACCTCAGATACATGGATGACACCACCCTTAAGCCAGAAAGCAAAGAAGAACTAAAGAGCCTTTCGATGAAAGTGAAAGACAAGAGTGAAAAATCTTTAAAATTCAACATTCAAAAAACCAAGATCATGGCATATGGTCCCATCACTTCATGGCAAATAGATGGGGAAACAATGGAAACAGTGGGAGATTTTCTTTTTTTAGACTCCCAAATCATTGCAGATGGTGACTGCATCATGAAATTAAAAAAGATGCTTGCTTCTTCGAAGAAAATCTATGGCCAACTTAGACAGCATAATAAAAAGCAGAGACATTACCTTGTTGATGAAGGTCCATCTAGTTAAAGCTATGTTTTTTCCAGTAGTCATGTATGGATGTGAGAGTTGGACTATAAAGAAATCTGACTGCCAAAGAATTAATGCTTTTGAACTGTGGTGTTGGAGAAGACTCTTGAGAGTCCCTTGGACTGCAAGGAGATCTAACCAGTCAATCTTAAAGGAAATCTGTCCAGAATATTCATTGGAAGGATTGATGCTTAAGCTGAAACTCCAATACTTTTCCCATCTGGTGAGAACTGACTCATTGAAAAAGGCCCTGATGCTGGGAAAGATTGAAGGCAGGAGGAGAAGGGGATGACAGAGGGTGAGATGGTTGGATGGCATCACCAACTTGATGGACATGAGTTTGAGCAAGCGCTGGGAGTTGGTGATGGACACGGAAGCCTGGCATGATGCAGTCCATGGAGTTGCAAAGAGCTGGACAGAAGCAAGGGACTGAATTGAACTTTATTATGGGAAAACACATGCTGTGGACTGAATTGTGGAAAGGTTATATGAACACTATGAGAGAGAGGCATCTGTAAGCCAGGAAGTGGGTCTTCACTAGAACCTGATCATGCTGGCACCCTGAAGTCAGACTTCAGTCTTCAGAGCTGTGAGAAAGTAAGTTTCTGTTGCTTAAGCCATTCCATGGTAATTGCCATAATTGCCATAATCCACACAGACACTCCAGTGCCCAATACCTTCACAGGTTATGTAGATTTACATAATTTTCAAAATCTAGTTCTTAGTAAAGCATTTACATGTATAGACACATTGACACATTTTACCTTTAATAAATTTTAAATATGATATATTGATATCCTTATTAAATATACTTTGCCATTAAATGCATACTCATGCTCAGTCATGTCCAACACTTTGTGACCATTTGGACTGTAGCCTACCAGGGTCCTCTGTCCATGCAATTTTCCAGGCAATAATACTGGAATGGGTTGTCATTTCCTTCTCCAGGAGATCTTCCCCACCCAGGAGTCGAACTCACATACCCTCATCTCCTGCATTACAGGCAGGTTCTTTACCACTGAGCCATCACAGAAGTCTCATAAAAGTCCGTACCTAAGATAGTGGAACTTTTGATTGCTTTATGTGTTTTGCATTCACTTTCTCACAAGTCACATTTCATATGATTTTTTAAGTAGATAAAATTTTTCTTCTAAATCTTATTTTAGTATTAAATGCTCATTGCAAAAAATATTTTGATCGTGCCAAGTATGATATACATGCTCAGTTATGTCCACTCTGCAACCCCATGGACTGTTGCTGGCCAGGCCCTCTGTCCACATAGGAATCCTGGAGTGGCTTGCCCCCTTCAGGGGATCTTTCTGACTAAAGGATCAAACCCTCATCTCTTGAGTCTCCTGCATTGGCAGGTAGGTTATTTACCAGTGCTCCACCTGGAAAGGCCCATTTTCAAGTTTACTCACTAACCGAAAAATATTTATTTTATGCTAGAAACTGAAATTAACCTACTTGCTAATACCCCCACTCAAATGGAAATTTTAATTTGAAGGCACAAACATTTATCTAAAATTTTTCAATTTGTGATGTCTTGATACTACTCTCATTATTATTTCTGTACTTTGTTGCTGTTCTCACTTAAACAGAATCTTATGTATCAAACACTTAATCATTTTAAGCATAAGTAATTTAAAAATGATAAGCACATTAACATACNGGGCAATCCTGACATTTTGTAGTATAACATAATCACTTGAATTCATAGAACTTTAAAAATTTAATTATTGCAGTATTGCTTAATATAATTCAGCACAAGTTTATTTTACACTTCGGCAACAGACTGAAACATCCAGAACATTTAACCACATATCTGGGCACTGGGTCCCAGCTAGCTGACACATAAAACTAGCGATCAAAATTTGTCTGCTTCCCATTATCTATCACAACTGACTCTTCAGATTGTATGTGATTATGTAATATGGTCATTGGTGATATGGAGAACTGCAAAATGAAACGATTGCTGTAGGTTGGCATATCTGGTGAGGGAGCCATTGATTTTTGTGATTTTCAAATTTAAGTTACCATGTAGAAGAATAAGAATTCACACCTCATTCGTGTGACAGCCACACTCATTCTGTAACCACAAGATGACTTGTCTCTCACATCACTTCAAGCAATTCACTATTGCACTTAATAAAGTTAAACTTGCCCGCCTTTGTAAATATCAAAGGAAGATATAGGCTACTAGACTGCACAGTATCTCTTCTTTTTTTTTTAATTTTTATTTTAACTTTAGTTTACTTTACAATACTGTATTGGTTTTGCCATACATTGACATGAATTCACCACGAGTGTACATGCGTTCCCAAACATGAATCCCCTCCCACCTCCCACCCCATAACATCTCTCTGGGTCTTCCCCGTGCACCAGCCCCAAGCTTCCTGCATCCTGCATCGGACATAGACTGGTGATTTGTTTCTTACATGATAGTATACATGTTTCAATGCCATTCTCCCATCTCATCCCACCCTCTCCCTCTCCCCCAGAGTCTAAAAGTTCACAGTATCTCTTCTGACCCTTCAGTTTCAGTGAGGCAGAATTCCAGGGACACATGGAGAGAGAAGTAGAGCCAGTAGAAAACTGACAAAGCTTGGTGAGGCTTCTCTGATCAAGCCTGGGTCCAGATTTAGCAGGGTGCCTGTCACATGGAAAATGTATAATATAAAAATACTGTACTGCTGTGTCTCCCAAGGGGCACAGATATCTAATATTTTAAATTTTTCTAGCATCTCTCCCTCTCTCCCTACTAAAAATGGTTTTGACTTATGTTGGGAGATCCTGAGAGCCAGAAACTAAACTAGGTGCCCTGGAAATGTGTGAAAGTTCCTGAAATAATGACTAGGAAGGAACCCTCCCATCCATGACAAGTGGGGAAGATGGATAATTTTTAAGGCATATGGAATCATGGAAAATGTTAAGAGAAAGCAAGCTGATAAAGGAAAAATTGCCATCATTTTATTGTTTAAAATGATGAGGGGTTTTGGTATTTTCATTGGTTTGTAGGATTTCTAAGATTACCCTTTAGGTACATGAAAAGGTACATATATTTAATAGGCATGTTAATATACTTTTTAATGGGCCCACGCTATATAAACATAGTCATCCTTTCATTTTTAAAGCCAAAAACTCACAAAGAAATCTTTGCTTAGTATACTAATATTAGGATAAATATTCAGAATTCTGAAAGGTATTTACTCTTATTTGTCATTGTGAAGATCTGATCATAATTATGTTAAAATACACATTTTACAATGGAAGTTTCACTCTGTTTTGATGTCTGAAAGGACAGTATTTAATATCCAGTATAAAACAGCATTATTAAAGTTTGTTGTCAGGGTACTATTGAAAATCTAGTGATTTTTTTCTCAGAATATATGGACACTTGGAGCCTAGGTATAAGAATTTTTGTTGATGACTGAAATTTTTCTATTTTCATAATTTCCCAACAGAATACATCTCCAGAAGGCATATTCCAATTGGGTAGCAAAAGTTCCTTGTTAAGAGAGACCATAAGGAAGCACTATATTTTAAATGATTTTGCATAAGACCACATGCAACTTCTGAAATTGCTGATGTTACAGAAATAATTCCAAAATGAGAATAAGGGAGATATATATTAAAACATAGAGAATCTGTAGTAATTATTAACAAAAGAAAGATATAGGATGAAAATTAGACCAGGCATGGCTTTACTCACCATCTATTTATATACTCATTTCAGTGAAATTTATATTAGGAGTAACAGGTGCTTTTGTGAATTATATTTTCTGTATAGAAGTATCAGAAACTGAATGAAACTTGTTGTTAACAAAGCAACAATCAATGTTTTCCAAAGCATGTTTTTTATAATATAGCCATTAGTTCAAAAGAGTGAGGTAATGTTACACTCTCAGTGAACTCCGGGAGTTGGTGATGGACAGGGAGGCCTGGCATGCTGCAATTCATGGGGTCGCAAAGAGTCGGACACAACTGAGTGACTGAACTGAACTGAATGTTACACTACGGCAATAGAAAGTTGTGTTCATCTGTTCAGCCTGCAGTATGTCTAATGTACTTTGTTCCGTTATTTGAAATGATCCAAAAATTCCATTTATGCTAGAAGAAGAGGAGGTAGAAGAGTGTTTGAGTTACAGCTGTGTCTTCTTTTGCCCCAAAGAAGCTTTGTACCATCTAGAATCCTTGTGAATCACTCATCTATTCATTCCTAGGCTTCAAGAAATTCAAACTCATCTTTTACATAACACTTAACATTAACAAAGAAAATCATATTATTTTCCTCACATTTATGACTTTTGATCCCAAACTGGCCTTCAATGTATGCGACCTCTATATCTAGCCTTTCATCACCCAACTTCCTTTTCCCATCTTCTTTTCTATCGTTTGATAATTCACTGTTGCAAGTGAATTTAAGGTTCTTTCTTTGTGGCCCCCCAAATTCAAAGTTGAAATGATAGGTAAGAAGTGAATGTATTTATAGAGAAACACAGTTCACAGACAGAGAGTGAACCATCTCAGAAAGTGAGAGAGAAAGTCCTGAAATATGGCATGGTTAGTTCTTATGGGTTGGGTAATTTCATAGCCTTCCCTTGTAGCTCAGGTGGTAAAGCATCTGCGTGCAATGCAGGAGACCCAGGTTTGACCCCTGGGTCAGGAAGATCCCCTGGAGAAGAAAATGGCTACCCAGTCCAGTATTCTTGCCTGGATAATTACATGAACAGAGGAGGCTAGAGGGTTACAGTCCATGGGGTTGCAAAGAGTCGGACAACTGAGCAGTTAAACACACAACGAGTGGGAGGGTTATTCCAGTTATTTGGGAAGGAGCTGGGATTTCCACAAATTAGGCCACCACCCACTTTTTTGGCATTTATGATTGGCCTCAGAATGCTCATGGCATTGGTCAGTGTGTCATTTAGCATATGCTAATGCAATATGCCAAAGAACTGATGCTTTCAAACTGTGGCACTGAGGAAGACTCTTGAGAATCCCTTGGACAGCAAGGAGATTAAACCGGTCAATCCTAAAGGAAACTGGTAGCGTTCCTTACACATTTTGATAGGGAATCCATTGGGCCGAGTCATTGTCACCTACGTCTTGGAATTTATGGCCATTTGGAATTTATGGCTCGTTACCCACAACAGAAGTGAGAGCTGGGAAACTGGTTAGTTTATAATAAAGGAGCCATAGGAACAGCCTCCTTGATGTCAGGAGACCAACCTTCATTACAAGATCTAAAGGAAACAAACTGACCTAATGTTAACTGTCCAGGCCAATACAAAAGCTATTTTTAGTAACAGGCCAAAAGTTATATAATATGATGTCTTGAATACTGGCAGTTGGGTCTCTCCCCACCCTCTTTTGGTGTCTGTGCCAGAAGCTGTCTCTGTTACTTTCTGACTTTAAATAAAGCTGTTGCTGCTGCTGCTGCTGCTGCCGACTCTGTGTGACCCCATAGACAGCAGCCCACCAGGCTCCTCTGTCCGTGATACTCTCCAGGCAAGAACACTGGAGTGGGTTGCCATTTCTTTCTCCAATGCAAGAAAGTGAAAAGCGAAAGTGAAGTTGCTCAGTCATGTCAGACTCTTTGCAACCCCATGGACTGCAGCCTACCAGGATCCTCCGTCCATGGGATTTTCCAGGCAAGAGTACTGGAGTGGGTTGCCATTGCCTTCTCTGAATAAAGCTGTTAAACTGCTGTAAATACCTAAGCAATTACATTCCTTTGGTCCCAGAGTGAATTCTTTCCTATTGAGATCATGAATCCGTAGCCAACACCAAACATCGTGAAACAAAATCAACCCCGAGTATTCACTGGAAGGACTGATGCTGAAGCTGAAGCTCCAATACTTTTCCACCTGATGGAAAGAGTCAACTCATTGGAAAAGACCCTGATGCTGGGAAAGATTGAGGGCGGGAGGGGAAGGGGATGACAGAGGATGAGATGGTTGAATGGCATCATTGGTTCGATGGACATGAGTTTGAGCAAACTCAGGGAGTAGTGAAGGACAGGGAAGCCCGGTGTGCTGTAGTCCCTAGTGGCAGAAAGAGCTGGACATGACTGAGCAACTGAATGACAACAACTATGTATTACAAGGAGCATATCATAAGGCTCAAGGTATATAGTGGAAGTCGAATCTTCCACCATCTTGCACCCAGTTGGTTCTAATTAGTTTTTATCATGGCCTCCAGCCATGCCATTCTTTTGAAAGTTGTTTAAAAGAACTTGCCTCTTCCCTCCTGTTTCATAAGTAAAAGTCACCTCTCTATCATTCATTCTTGACATGTGAGTTCTTCTCAGAAGAAATGTCATCTCTTATGCTTAAAAAAAATGTGATTCTGGGCTTCAAGCCCCATTTTTCTCTCCTTTCCTGTGACGGCTTTCTAAGCCTAAACGGTTTCTCTATGTTGCCCTCAGCATGGACTTCAGTAACAGTTTCCCATTCCACTTGCTCTTGTCTGCCACTCACTGGACCATCCTGCAGCCCCATGCCAAATCTTCACCCAAGGAATCACTCACATGTGTTCTCAGACTGCCCCTGTCAGGGACCATATGGCTTCTGTCAGACATGGCTTCTGTTACCTGTGCTGGGAACTGTCTGCCCACCCGGCAACTCTGCCTCTCCTGGACACCAGTATCATAGCCACTTAGGCACTGTTACTTTGGCAATGTGTCAGCATGATTGCCACTCATTTCTCCTGCTTTTGTTCAATACCACCAGATCTGCCAAGCCTTGCTGACATCACCTGCCAGGCACAACAGTGGACCACCTGGCCCTGTGGCTTCTGCCATCTCTTTCCAAGAGCTGCTGGAAAAGAAGGCTCAAAATGTAAACCTATAAAGTGGTCTTTGATAACACTGGGGAACAATGACCCCACTTCATCTCTTCATATTATACTATGAAAAAGGGGCCTTAAATGACCCTTCTGTTTCTCACTGAGATTAACTGAAGTGTGTTCATTTTTTACTCAAAAGCCCTGTTTTGCCTAAGTCCTACAAAAGAGTCCTTGGGAGTTTGGAGATGCTCAGATTTGAATACCATAATTGTCATTGATGAATTGTTGTATAAAGTATAATGAGAAACAAGTGAATAAATTCATTAATGCTTACTTTGGGTCAGTTTTCCTCAGAGACCCTTAAACAAGGATTTCTGAGCAAATAGTGAATTAATTAAATGTCCACGGGAAAAAACAATAAGGGAATGTAGAAGCAGAACCTAGACAGGGAAAGGCCAAACAAAGGTGTGATTAGGTAAAATCTCAGCCTGTCTGATCCAGTGGGGGAGCTCTGATGTGCAAATTAGGTTTCATCAGCATTTCGTCTCAGAGGAGCTGGGCTCTCATGCTTCCCATTACATTAGTCATTGGCTGAGGCTACCCTAGCATGGGCATGACAGAGTCAACTCCTAGGCACTTTTAGCTGCCTGAATAGGTAAAGTGGCTCCAACAACCAGGGCAGCCATTTGAGAGCATCCATAGATGCTGGTCATTAGAAGCAGAAAATCCCAAGGCACATAAAATTCAAGGCAGGTGTGGACAGACAGGGTTAATAATATCCAGATGGGCATAATGGCAGCAGAATACTGACTGGTCCACTATGCTGTCTTGGTTGCCTAGTATGAGAACAAGACAATTCTGGGACCAACACAGCCAAAGAGGCCCAAAGCTGTCAGAATTTCACATGCATTAGAGTTCAAAAGATTATTTTTGTTCTTTTGGAAACTAAACTTGACCTAAAGGATTTTCTAAGATTTATTTCATCGAATCATCTATTTTTTGAAGCTGAAGGAACCTTAGTGACTATGGACAACCTCACACTGGTTTGCTTTCCCCACCTGCAAATACCTAGATAACATCTAAATAAGTTAAAATGTTAACTCCGAGATGTTAAATAAATCACTAATACAACAGTTATAGCAGGTGTCTTTGTTAGTATGTTTTACATTATTTTTGTAATGGTTATTTAACTTGTAAAATATTTCAAACATATAGAAAGAACAGGAAATAACAGATACCCATTCTCTCATTATTAGTTTAGATACACAATAATATTAGATTAAAATTGGTTGAGCTGTGTTTTCTGTATCAAAAAAGAAAAGAAAATGTTATAAATTCACCTAGAGTGTCAGATTCCATTTTCACCAGTATTCCCAGTGATTACCTCACCTCTGGAAAGAACCAGTGTCTAAAGAAGTCATGTATTATTCCTTAGCTTTTTTGTGTATAATTTTGCTATGTTATATGTAGAGGTTATACACACATGAGTATTATCACATGCATGTGTCTATTTGCTGATAACTAGTTTCACTTAACATTTTATCTTTATATTTTTTCTTTTGACACTTTTATAACTAATTTATTTGTTTGGGCGGTATATTGGATGCTGAGTGTTTCATAACATTTCCTAAGTAAGGTACACAGTTATGTTGTATTCTTATTTGATTGTTGCTCAAAACAGCGCCATTTGAATTTTGTACCTGCTGTATACCTGAACAGTTTTCCCATAGCAAATGTGGCTTTGCTAGGTTGTACTGTATGCATTTTTCTACCTATCTAGGGTTATTTTTTATGTTTATTCTTTGAAAACCTCACTCACAAAAATAATTTATGGATTCTTTAAAAAATATTTTATTTTAAAACAATTCATTACTTAATGTTCCTGAATCATTATCCTTAAAATAGTGGACAGCTATGATATGGTGATAACCACTACATCTAAAGGGTTCCGTTCAGTTCAGTCACTCAGTCGTGTTCAACTCTTTGCGACCCCATGAATCACAGCACGCCAGGTCTCCCAGTCCATCACCAACTCCCGGAGTTCACTCAGACTCATGTCCATCGAGTCAGTGATGCCATCCAGCCATCTCATCCTCGGTCATCCCCTTCTCCTTCTACCCCCAATCCCTCCCAGCATCAGAGTCTTTTCCAATGACTCAACTTTTCGCATGAGGTGGCCAAAGTACTGGAGTTTCAGCTTTAGCATCATTCCTTCCAAAGAAATCCCAGGGCTGATCTCCTTCAGAATGGACTGGTTGGATCTCCTTGCAGTCCAAGGGACTCTCAAGAGTCTTCTCCAACACCACAGTTCAAAAGCATCAATTCTTAGGCGCTCAGCCTTCTTCATAGTCCAACTTTCACATCCATACATGACTACTGGAAAAACCATAGCCTTGACTAGACGGACCTTAGTTGGCAAAGTAATGTCTCTGCTTTTGAATATGCTATCTAGGTTGCTCATAAATTCTCTTCCAAGGAGTAAGCGTCTTTTAATTTCATGGCTGCAGTCACCATCTGCAGTACTTTTGGAGCCCAAAAAAATAAAGTCTGACACTGTTTCCACTGTTTCTCCATCTATTTCCCATGAAGTGATGGGACCAGATGCCATGATCTTAGTTTTCTGAATGTTGAGCTTAAAGCCAACTTTTTCACTCTTCTTTCACTTTCATCAAGAGGCTTATTAGCTCTTCTTCACTTTCTGCCATAAGAGTAGTGTCATCTGCATATCGGAAGTGATTGATATTTCTCCCGGCAATCTTGATTCCAGCTTGTGTTTCTTCCAGTCCAGCATTTCTCATGATGTACTCTGCACAGAAGTTAAATAAGCAGGGTGACAATATACAGCCTTGACGTACTCCTTTTCCTATTTGGAATCAGTCTGTTGTTCCGTGTCCAGTTCTAACTGTTGCTTCCTGACCTGCATACAGATTTCTCAAGAGGCAGGTCAGGTGGTCTGGTATTCCCATCTCCCTCAGAATTTTCCACAGTTTCTTGTGATCCACACAGTCAAAGGCTTTGGCATAGTTAATAAAGCAGAAATATAGATGTTTTTCTGGAACTCTCATGCTTTTTCCATGATCCAGTGGATGTTGGCAATTTGATCTCTGGTTCCTCTGCCTTTTCTGAAACCAGCTTGAACATCAGGAGTTCATGGTTCACGTATTGCTGAAACCTGGCTTGGAGAATTTTGAGCATTACTTTACTAGCATGTGAGATGAGTGCAATTGTGCGGCAGTTTGAGCATGCTTTGGCATTGCCTTTCTTTGGGATTGGACTGAAAACGGACCTTTTCCAGTCCTGTGGCCACTGCTGAGTTTTCCAAAGTTGCTGGCATATTGAGTGCAGCACTTTCACAGCATCATCTTTCAGGATTTGAAATAGCTCAACAGGAATTCCATCACCTCCACTAGCTTTGTTTGCAGTGATGCCTTCTAAGGCCCACTTGAATTCATATTCCAAGATGTCTGGCTCTAGATTAGTGATCACATCATCATGATTATCTGGGTCATGAAGATCTTTTTTGTACAGTTCTTCCGTGTATTCTTGCCACCTCTTCTTAATACCTTCTGCTTCTGTTAGGTCCATACCATTTCTGTCCTTTATCGAGCCCATCTTTGCATGAAATGTTCCCTTGGTATCTCTCATTTTCTTGAAGAGATCTCTAGTCTTTCCCATTCTGTTGTTTTCCTCTATTTCTTTGCACTGATTGCTGGAGAAGGCTTTCTTATCTCTTCTTACTATTCTTTGGAACTCTGCATTCAGATGCTTATATCTTTCCTTTTCTCCTTTGCTTTTCGCCTCTCTTCTTTTCACAGCTAGTTGTAAGGCCTCCCCAGACAGCCATTTTGCCCTTTTGCATTTCTTTTCTATGGGGGTGGTCTTGATCCCTGTCTCCTGTACAATGTCGGGAACCTCATTCCATAGTTCATCAGGCACTCTATCTATCAGACCTAGGCCCTTATATCTATTTCTCACTTCCACTGTATAATCATAAGGGATTTGATTTAGGTCATACCTGAATGGTCTAGCGGTTTTCCCTACTTTCTTTAATTTGAGGCTGAATTTGGCAATAAGGAGTTCATGGTCTGAGCCACAGTCAGCTCCTGGTCTTGTTTTTGTTGACTGTATAGAGCTTCTCCATCTTTGGCTGCAAAGAATATAATCAATCTGATTTCAGTGTTGACCATCTGGTGATGTCCATGTGTAGAGTCTTCTCTTGTGTTGTTGGAAGAGGGTGTTTGCTATGACCAGTGCATTTTCTTGCCAAAACTCTATTAGTCTTTGCCCTGCTTCATTTCGCATTCCAAGGCCAAATTTGCCTGTTACTCCAGGTGTTTCTTGACTTCCTACTTTTGCATTCCAGTCCCCTATAATGAAAAGGACATCTTTTTTGGGTGTTAGTTTTAAAAGATTTTGTAGGTCTTCATAAAACTGTTCAACTTCAGTTTCTTCAGCATTACTGGTTGGGGCATAGACTTGGATAACTGTGATATTGAATGGTTTGCCTTGGAGATGAACAGAGATCATTCTGTCGTTTTTGAGACTGCATCCAAGTACTGCATTTCCAACTCTTCTGTTGACCATGATGGCTACTCCATTTCTTCTGAGGGATTCCTGCCCACAGTAGTAGATGTAATGGTCATCTGAGTTAAATTCACCCATTCCAGTCCATTTTAGTTCGCTGATTCCTAGAATGTCGACGTTCACCCTTGCCATCTCTTGTTTGACCACTTCCAATTTGCCTTGATTCATGGACCTGACATTCCGGGTTCCTATGCAGTATTGCTCTTTACAGCATCGGATCTTGCTTCTATCACTGGTCACATCCACAAGTGGGTATTGTTTTTCCTTTGGCGCCATCCCTTCATTCTTTCTGGAGTTATTTCTCCACTGATCTCCAGTAGCATATTGGGCACCTAATGACCTGGGGAGTTCTTTTGGTATCCTATCATTTTGCCTTTTCCTACTGTTTGTGGGGTTCTCAAGGCAAGAATACTGAAGTGGCTTGAGATTCCCTTCTCCAGTGGACCACATTCTGTCACCCCGAGTTAAAGCAATATCTAGTAAACACAAATAGCCCTCCAGAGTGGCTGCAGTGTGATTCTGCTCTGAGGAACCAGTAAAATGCTTAATACCATAGGGCTGTAGCAGCTGCCTGTTACATGACTGTCTCTGTAAGACATGAATTAAAACAACTGGTGAATTTCCAGGGAAATGCGGATGGAGTCTCATTTTCATGTATCATGTAATAATAAAAATAATAATAAAACACATCTAATCATGTATTCCTATAAACTTTCCTTTCTTCACATGCAAGCTTCTGTGCTTCCTTCATCATTTCTTGTTCGCCACCCATTTTGCTGCAATTTGGCTTCTTTCTTTAGGGCTCTTTTTATTAAAACACGAAACAAAACAGCTCAGAAAGCATTAACATCTAAACCGCACTGCCTAATCATTTCAGTAACTGATTTTAGCTGTACTGAAGGGATAGTCATCACACAGCTAAAACAGTGAGCCATTTCTGTCTCATTTACTCATGCTTTTGGTGTCTTTAAGCACAGCTGGCCATTCTCGTTGGTAGGGTTCTCTGGCTACCCATTTTATCTTATTTGAAATTTCATCTTCATCTGCCTGTTTACTTCCATTTTTATTATCCCTTCCCTTATCATAATGACTTCAATGGCTTCATCTACCTCCCAAATTTAAATACCATTTCTCTGCTGATAACTTTGAAATAGATGTCTTCAGTCTCAACTGGAACAGAAACCAATGTGAGCTTGTCCTGGAAATACAAGTTGAGGTTTACATATGTTTGGAAGTCCTTAAAATTTTAAATTAAGAAATAATTATATCTGATTTGTCTTTTTACATATGCAACATGTACACATCTTCTGACGTTAAGGATTTAGGTAGTACTCGATATATATTAAATGAATAAATGAATGTCTTAAATTCTTATAAAATGCAAAAGTAGCTGCTCTATTTGCCTATTTGAATTACCAAGTGTCAATGTATTAATGCTAAGTATAAATTTTAAGGAAAGGCATCTCTTCATAAACAAAAACGTTTTCATCATCATTTGTAAAATTCAGCAAGAGAGTTCTGTGTGGCTCTGAAGACCATGTCACATGTTCTTAACAAGTTCTCAGAACTGTAGTTCATTATCCAGCTGTTCTTTGGTTTATGAAAATTACTTTCCCTGGAAGAACTTACAGCTATAATCACTCACTCACTCAAAGATCAGTTAGTATAGTTGAGTTGACAATGTAAAGTCAACATTCCCCAACATCTTCCCTTTCCATTACTGATCTGTGATTTAACAGTGATTTCATGTTTGTTGTGTTTTGTTCTTGCTCTTTTAAGATAAAGCCTTAACTGATATTACAAAGACTACATTAAGACCTACATTTCTAGGAAATAGATAAATTATATTAATAAATAAATTATATAATTTGAGATGATTTGACTCTAGTAAATTATGAACTGAAGGGATTTTATCAGTTTGGTGACAAGGATATGCCAAGTGATTTCTCAGGGTTTTTCTCCACTAATTCCTAACAATAAGTCGATGAAAGGTATTATCCTTGTTTTAGAAGTGAGGAAACTGCACAAGGTGTCTGAGAAAGAATGAAAAGAGCCAAGGGAGAGTGTGTAAGTAGTGATGCTAGTGGGAAAGAGAGGAGAACCAGAATAAAGTGGTTTTAGGGATGTTGGATTAAAGGGTTTTTTGAGAGAACTGGTCCATTAAGTTAAATATGAGAGAGAGTTACATAAGTTGAGATGGGGAAGTGGTAATTAGATTTGGGAGTTAGAGAGTTCTGGTGGACTTGGTAAAACTCACTTTAGTGCAAAGGCAGAGAAGGGGACCAGAGTGCTCGAGGTAGAAGAATGAATGGGAGGTGAGACGCTGACCAGAAAATGTACATCATCTGGGAAAACTTGATGCAAAGGGAAGACATGGACAGAATAATTGCTCAAGAAAGTATCTCAAGAGGGTTTTCATTTTCATTGTGATTGTTGTTATTTTGCTCTTTTTAATGGTTAATTAGAAAAGTGATATTGACTAAAACATATATGAGATGATTACAAGCAGGAACCAAAAGAGGGAGCAAACTGAAAACCCGATAAGTAGGTGTGATGATAGAGAAGGACACTAAGGTGATGGGAAGATACCAAAGCCCAGATGCAGGGCTCAGTTTCAGTTTGGAGTAACAAGCAAAGGATTGAATGTCAGAGGAAGACCAAGGCAGCTATTTTAAAAATCGTGTTGAGGGTAAATTGCAAAGCCAACTTCTCTTAGGGACAAAGTAGAAGGAACCCCGTGACCCCAAGGCTCAGAGTCTGATGAATCTGATCAGTCAGTCACTCAGTCATGTCTGAGTCTTTGTGACCCCATGGACTGTAGCCCACCAGGCTCCTCTGTCCGTGGAATTTTCCAGGCAAGAAGACTGAAGTGGGTAGCCATTTCTTTTCTCCAGGGGGTCTTCCCAACCAAAGGATCAAACACAGATCTCCTGTACTGCAGGCAGATTCTGAGCCACCAGGAAAACCCCTGTGAATCTGATCTGACATTCAGCAAAAAAGGATATTATGGGCTCTGTAGCAGGATATTTCAGATAATCAGGGAAAATTCCAAGCCAGTTAGGTGCACACATGGCAAGCAAGTTATGCCAGAAAGGGTTAACCAATAGTTCTGGCTTGCTGAAAATTTCCCATTGCAAAGAAAGGCCTTTCTCTCTTGGCTCCTGGCTCTCTCCTGGGAGATAAGCTTTGAGACTTCAGAATAGGCTGCCTGAGAAGAGTGTTTTCATGTGACCAGATGAGTTTATCCTAACAATGTGATTTATGGATCACATCTGTTTTTGCTCTCAGGGAATGAGGCCTGAGAAGCTGAGGCCAGTCACGTGGGGGCCACCTGCCTCTCCAATAAAATTCCTAGACATGGAGGCCTGAGTAGCTTCCCGTGTGTTCTCATATGATCCACTGAGAGAGGTCACCTGGAAATTTGCTCCTGGCACCTCCTGGATATCACTCCATGCACCTTTCTGCTTTGCTGATTTTAATCTCTGTCTTTTCACTGTAACAAAAATGTGTCCATTAGTACAATAGCTGTCCTGAGGCCCATGATTTCTTCTAGCAAATCATTGAACCTGAAGGTGACTTTGGGGATCCTGTCCCACAGGTCAGTGTTATTTACTACTCCTTAGAAAGTATCTGCCCTTATAGTTTAGTTATTTGTTTGTTACTATTTATTTAGGCATGTGGTTCCCACTGTGGTCCAGGTACTGTACTAGGCAGAGAACATGTAGTGGTGAGCCTCGTTCTACTAAGTAGCCTCATAGAGCTCAGAAGAACTATAGAGCAAACTGACAATCCCAGGGATGACAAGTGCTAATCATTAAATACAAACAAATTCACCAAGAGACAGACTGGCTGGGAGAGTGAGAGGGGTGGGCAATGTAGATGGTGTGGTGTCCATAGGAAGAGATGCTCTCTGGAAGGAATATAAAAGGACACAGGTAGAAAAAAAGCAAGTTTAAAGGCCTTGATGGTGGGAATGAGTTGAGAATTTTCTTTTGAATAAAAAAAACTACACCGACTGTAGAATAAATGAATGAGAAGAAAGTTGGTAAGAATTTAAATCAGAACTTGGAGGGAGAGGGTGGGATGAGATGGGAGAATGGCATTGAAACATGTATACTATCAAGTAAGAAACGAATTGTCAGTCGATATCTGATGCAGGATGCAGGATGCAGGATGCTTGGGACTGGTGCAAGGAGAGGACCCAGAGAGATGGTGGTGCAGGTATACTATATCTTTGTGTTTCCCCCCAGATTTGATTGAACTGTTAATCTGATTTGAAAGTTTGTACATACATTTTTCTAGTTTAATCAACTATGTGTATCTGCTTTATGTCCTTTGTATTAATAAATTGTGCTTTTTATATTAAAAAAAAATAAATTGT
>SJYQ01003601.1:26725-48363 GCA_006410935.1 Redunca redunca
GGATAATCTCTCTGACTTTGACATGGAAAATTTTTACTTTAATTTTGTATATGTATTTGTAATATGTATTTTACTTGATGTTTTGATATAGCAAACTATTGATTTGATATAGCAATTATTAATCATTGATACCATGTTAACCGATTGTATTTGCATTTGCACCAAAAACACATGGAGAGTATAATGCTTTTGGACACATTTCTTAATCTTTATATTTTGTAGCTTAGCAAAGATGATTTGAATCTGTAATATAGTTTTCCACAGAATTGTAATAATATTTCTCAATCTCTATGGTACACACTTCCTATCCAATTGAAAGCAATTAAGGGATATATAAATAGGATATAAGAAATCATCTATAAGCTTTTCACATTGAATTACTGTCTTGTTTAAATACTTCTTGATATAGACACTCATTAATGACATTCCTCTTTCCTCAAGCACCTGTTCCTGGTAAAAACAAGGGCTATATTGATTTGCTGCAATTTATCTTCTCCCAGGATTTTTGTCTTGACAGTGTGAGAAGATTAATTGGAATTAATGGCATTTGCACAGCTAATTAAAGTCACTCTTCCTAAAGTCAAATCAATTCCTTTAATCAGAGGAGTGACAAAGCTTTGCTTGCTTTTACAGTCTGCATGTAAATGTTCCCTGGATGAATCAGAATCTTTGCAAGCATTAGGCATAAAATACAATAACCACTTGGGTTGCCAGGAATTTCTCTGGCATTTAGTAATTTACAAAACATCACTATGCCACTTACACATACACTATGGATGTTCTGAACCATATGCAATTCAACAGAATTAATTTACATGTGTTTTACATATAGCTTATTATGGAGCTTCTTACAGTGGTTGGCATCCATATGCATAGATTTCCAGGATAATTCCTAGCCAAGTTCACATAATATGATAGGAAGCAGAAGGTTAGTAATTACTGGGTTAATTTAGGCATCAAATTGATGTTTAATTTGCTTTGTCTGATTTTACCAAATTCTATCAACTCCTTTCTCTACATAGACTATGTATTTCTAGGAAATGTGTTCATAAGGCACTGAATAATTCAGACAAGAAGAGGACACATTTCTAAGAGAAAGTTTAGAGAGATGAATCAACATTTTTGTCTTGTTTTGCTTGTCAGCGTCAATGTGACAGTGATACAGCAGCAAACATGGGAGGGGGGAGTGTGGGGATGGGGACCTGTACATTCTCTTCCCCCATTTGTCATGTTCAGTAGTCTTTGGTCTGTGATGGTATGAACGGTCAAGCATCTATCACATGTCCACGGCTCTGCTTTTGTATTGAATACTTACTAGACACAAATTACTGGCCGGGTCACTGAGCCCCATCAAAGCTATAGTGTTTCCTATAGGCTTCGACATCTTTAATCATCTTTAATCAACATCTTTAATCTAAGCTGCTGCTGCTGCTATGTCACTTCAGTCGTGTCCAACTCTGTGCGACCCCATAGATGGCAGCCCACCAGGCTCCTCTGTCCCTGAGATTCTCCAGGCAAGAATACTGGCACCTTGCATCAAATATGCAGAAAGCCTCATGTTGCCCTTCCAGAATTCTCTGAAAAAGAGCTGATGCACTCACGAATATGTGACTCCAAAATTCAGGGAACTATTTGACTCATGGATCAACTCTTAAACCACAGGTGACAGGAAGTGATATATAAATCTATAAAACATTCCACAGGTTCCTAAGAGGTCCTTTTAATAATAGTAACTTAACCAAGTGTATTTTAAAGATCTAATTGGCTTTTATTCAGTGATTCATAGATCAGACTCCATCCCATCTAACAAGCAGAAGAGAGCTCCAAAGGCTACAGAAAGGCAGATGTTTTCTAAGAGAAGATAAGGAAGTCATAAACAAACCAAAAAAATGACTTCAGATGAGGTCATCTCCCTTTGAGGAAGACATGATTGCCATTGCAGTCGTAATTAGCCTCCATCATGTTGCATTGTTATCTTGATTTTTTAGTGGTTGGAATAATTCAATTCTAGTTTCTTATCAAGTTTGATTAGAGTGTAATGTTGTTGTCCATATTCATTATACTGTGCATTAGATCTCTAGGGCTTATTTACTATTCATTGAAAGTTCATGCCTTAAACAACATCTATTCTGTCTCCTCAACCCCAAACCCTGGTAACCACCTGCTAACTATTTCACAAGTTTGGCTCTTTTAGATTCCATATACAAGTAATATCATACAGTACTTGTCATTTGCTGTCTGATTTATCTCACTTAGCACTGTGCACACAAGATACACATCCCTGTTGTTGCAAATGCAGGATGTTCTTCTTTTTCATTACGGAATAATATTTCATTATATATATGGGAGGGGGGCTGAATACTTTTGCACTGAATCATGATTTTCAGGTGAAAAGGCACTGGTTAATGCCTTCACATGGAAAGAGGTTTAAGGGAGTTTGGGAAATGCAATTCCAGAGATTACTTGTGGACATTTAGGAAAGAAAGAGATAGAAACCCCATTAGATACTGTTGACCTGAACAGACTGTCAGATATTTTTCCAGCAAAGATGAGTTTATTTAAGATCAGCAGAGGATTGCGTTTTGGGGCCTGCAGCCAAGTCAGGCTAAGGGCAGGTCCCCTATACAGCCAGGGAAGTAGAACTCATTTATAAAGGGTAAAAGGAAGATGGAAAGGCCAAAATAAGCCAAGCTCATGACTGTTTATTGACTACTGATCCTTGCCAGAAAGGAAGACGAGTCTTTCTTTTTCCTGCTGGGTTCTGCTATGGTCATAGGGCATGAGAACTCCCTACCAGCATCTGGTCTCACAACTCTATTTAATTGAGACTTCTATTAATTAATTTTTTTTATAGTACCCAGGCTATTTACTTATGTTTCTTAAGGAGACAGTAATCTGAGGCCAATTTGGGGAGGATTATTTACCATTGATGAAATAAAGTTACAAAGCTATAGATATGCTCAAATAATTTTTAAAAGTATGACTCAATTTTAAATGTATATACATTTAATACATATATTTTATTTTTAGGAAACCATGACCCATATATAAAATTCTGTCTGCCTAGGTGATATAACATTCTTCACCTCCTATCCCAGTTCTAATAACCAGAGTGAATTTGCTACTTTTTTTTCTCTTACTTTCTATCCATTTTTAGTAAGAATTCTTCATTTTTCTCAGATCAAAACTCAGAAAATCTGTATGTATGTGTAAATGCTAACCAAATACTTTTTTATTTATACTTTGAGTCTTCATGGTAGAGAAGAGATTTTATTTCCTCTATTTTTCTTCCAGATTATCTGAAGATATAAAGAGGAATTCATTCCACCATAATTATAAGAAGTCTGTAGCTCTTTCTTTGCAGGAAATAATGCTTGGGGAAAACAAACAAACAAAAAACAAGCCAAAAGAAAAAAAATGAAGACAACGACATAGCTTTAATACACTTACCCACAGATATTCCCTTTCTCATTTCTCTTCATATAAAATCCTTCAATCCAGTGATATGTGTGTGTGTTTTGTCTTGTTTTTTTTTTTTTTTTTTTACTACTTATTCACTTTTGCAGCTTCCTGTGTTTCTTATTGGAAATTATAACCCAACAAGTGGATAAACTAATTCAGAAAGGGCAGGCCCAACAGCAGTTTAGGGGAGCCAAAATGCTCTATTCTTTCCATTATGTAGAAGCATATTTTCCCTGTGCCTTTTAGTGATGGGGTCTCTGGTTTTGGGATAGCGAGGTGAGCAAGAGTGTGAATGTTTCTCACTTCCTGTCTCTTTGGCCTTATTGTTCCGATTTAACCACTAGTACTTCCATTAGTAGAGAAGGCTCCTGAGGTTTTATGGATATTTCTACACTGATGAAACTTTCAATCTCTTACTTTTTAAAGGATGTTTAAATGGGAAGTTCAATTAAAATTAATGAAACACTGGAAGCTTAATAAGCATCTTATGTGGAAGCCCAACTTTGCTCTATGTATCCTCTGATAATGACCAGGTAATTATCTGAGGTCCACTCTACTTTAAAGAGTAGCTAAACAGTGTGAGGAAGACTCATGGAACCCAGTATGTTGTTTCCTGCCATAATCCAGAGAAGATACAAAACAGATTATATTATATTATGTTATATTTTATTATTATATCATAAATCCAGTTTCTTGCTTACTTCCATATGTACTAAATATAGGCTGGGATTTGAAGTGGACCTTAAACTAAGATAAAGGTTTCATTAAAAAGGATGGAAAGAAAGTGTATAAAAAGCACTCTGTATCAAATTCTAAAGCTCTGTAAGTGTTGATTCTATTAAGAATATTGATTGTTTCAGAACTGTGAATAAATAAATGCAAATATCAAGGTATGATAGTGATAGGAATATAGAGTTTAAAATCAGAATTACCTGAGTTGAAATATCATTTTTTTTTACTGTAAGGTATATGACCTTTATCTGTAAATTAAAGCCATTAGCAGATTTGAGCAAATTAGTGGTAATTAAAGTAAAAAAAACACAGGCTGTGATTTATAGCCTACTTTGGAGTCAAGAGACATGAAAGCAGAGTAGAGTATAGCAGACACGATAATAGCTGCTTAGGTTAGGTGTTGGTCCTGGTGGTATCAAAGATGGATGGAAAACGAGGTATGAAATAAAAAAATGAAACACTTTATGGAAACTTCAGGGGAAGGCAAAGCTAATGCTTCTCACTTACCACTACCTTCACCCAAAAGTTTGATAATGCTATCTTTATAATGAAAACTATCATTGTGTGGTAGATTATAATGATATATAGGATTTTCTTACTTTGGCCTTTGTATATTCTGTAACATGTTTCACCTTCAAAAAAAAGAGACACTTAATTTCCCTAATTAAAAAAAAAAAAATTTCCCCATATTTTTCCATACTTTCTCAGGTAGTATTTCATCCAGATTTATAATCAATTCAGTGGATTAATTTGTATTTCACTCCTTGGGAAATTGGACACAGCAACTCTTGTTAAGAAATCTTCTTTTACATAACTCATTCTAAATTTTCTTTCCCGTCATCATCTTGTTTGATTTTCTTATGCTCTCTTATCTCGCAGCCAGAATGGTTCCTAATGTTCTCCCAGTGAAACTACTGGTAAATCAGAATATGCCATTTGCCAATTATTCTCAGCATCTTCCACAAAAAGAATTGTACTTAGGAGATTTTTTTTCTAGGTGGATATCCATCTCAGAAAACAGAGTTACCCATATGTAATCACATCGTGATGGATCCATCAGTTGTTTCAACTGAAATGAATATTTTGCTGCTATTGAGCCTTTAGCATTTCACACTCTTATGTTTCAATATAAATTCACATTTAATTTGTTTCCCATTAACACTCCCAGAATCATTCAATAGTAATGTTTTCTATCTTCTTTGCTCATTGAATATCTATTACTATTTAGGTATCCCTGGAGATATTCGTTTGCATCCTTCCAGACAGAACCATATCTTGTTATTTTGGGCTCAGAGTTCTGAGATTTTTGCATATATTTCAACTGTATTTCTCTCAATTACAGATTTTTCAACAGTTTCTGACTTAATATTATTGAAAACACCAATGCATACCATGTATTCCCTCCTACAAATCGTTAGAGCTATGACATAGGACCTAAGGAAATGCAACCTGCAGGCTTTATTCAGAGGTCTCCTGAGTGTACATTCTTTTATTTACCATCACCGTTTTTTTCCTTAAGGGTTTTGGATAGTTCAAGTTTCTGCTTTCATGCTCTGTGAACAGATATTGAATGAAAAGTAGTAGATGGAAATATAGATGTAGATGATGTTTTGAGGTGATCATGGTAGCTACTATTGATGATATTGATAACATGCATGCATTGAGGTCATAACAAATGCTTTATATGTATTACTTCAGTTCAGATTCACAATACTTCCATAAGTTAGTGACTCTTCTTATCCCTGTTTTTGCAGACAGGTAAATTGAGCTTCTGAAAGTTTCAGTAACTTCTCAAAGATCACAGAGCTAGTAAGTGAGAGATCAACATGCTGTTCTTCTTTCATTGAATTGTTTATTGTTATATGTTTATAAAAAAATAAAATACAAAACTCAAAATCACTACCTACCCACACCTATAGTGGGGAAAAATAAGCAATAAAAAGAAACAATGGCTTTAATATAGTTTTCAGTCTTTGGACCCTACTTACTAGAAGAAGGGAAAAAAGCAACAACTTTATGTATTCGTGCCAATATTTGCTTCTTTTCCAGGTTTTATATTTATTTCTTAATATATTCTTTACTCTGTGGCTTTTTTGTCTCTATATTGACAGTTTTGCAAAAATCACACTCCCCCTGGTTTAAATTTTAAAAGTTGTTTATCATTAATACACTACAGTGATCTTTAAGTGATCCCATTAAATATGAATATAGGATTTTATGAAAAATGAAGTATCTGATGGTTCATTAGTTATAATGTACTGATCATCAGCAGCAAGATATTTTCTTACACTGTTGAAGATAATATAAATTCTTATGAATGAAAAAAATATTACAGTGTAACAATTATGAAACTCAATAAGTTTTATATTCAGCTCCCTTTCAAATCATATGACTTGCTCTGTGGTCGGTATAAAAGCAACTATCTGGGTAAATCTTCATTTGTTTAATAGTTACTTCAGTGTTTGGATTCAGTGGTAACATAGCAATTGTGAAAGGCTAGGTTTTTGGTAATTTTGTTTGTTTTTAATTTATTTTCTTCTCCCCCCCCCCATGGTATTTTATGATATATTCTAAATGCTGTCTAGTTTTGACTAAATATTTAATTATATAATTTATAGTAGTATTTATTGTGAAACTTTTCCCATGTTTGGAAAAAAGCAGCATTTATAAGGATTAGAAAAACATGCAAGAAATGAGCACTCATTCTTTTAAGAAGAAAAATAGCACTGATATTATCATGAGCAAGAATTAGATTATGTTAACATCTGAGCACATTTCAGCCTCTGATTATCAGTATCAAATGCTTCTTCATTTTCTTGTGATCACTCTCATTTTTAACCAATTTTAAACTCAATTTTGCGATTTACCAAAGTAGACAAGCATGAAATGGATTTTTCATAGGAAAGAGATATTCTTGGTGAATAATAATGTTGTGTGATGGTGTTACTTCTCTAGATTTTAGAATTCTTCGCTATGTAACCTCTATTTTCGGTGACCAAAGTGTGTATCTCTTGCTCTTGTGCTCAGAGCTACATGCTTCCTCAATCCCTTGATGTTAGGTGGGGCCATAGGACTGAACTTAGGCCAGTGAAATTTGGGTAGAAGTGATATTATCACCTAAGGGATGGTAACATCATCTTCACCTTTTTGTAGACAGATCTGGAAGCTAAGTGTGATAGAGGGTGAGTTTTAAATTGAAATGGGCCACTGGACTTCTCACCTCTCCTCCCAGTACTCGGCACATATTCACATAAATACATACACACAAACACTGGATGTTAGACTGTGATGTGAATGAGCAATAAGGTTTCTGTATTAAGCCGCTGTGATTTGGGATGTTAGAGCAATAAGTCTGCCCTGTATAATAGCATTATTCCAGGTGAAATACATGCATGGTTAGTGGTTAAGAGCACACATTTTGTGTGAGATATATCTGAATCTATATTCCAGCTTTCCTTTTAATTGTGTGGTTAATTGATGAATCTTTCTGTGTCTGTCTCCCTTTGTTTGTAAAATGAGGATAGTAATAGCTACTTCACAAGTTTAAGTGTTTCACAATATGTGCTATTTATTATAGCATCTAATAAATAGTAGAATTTGATAAATCTAAGCTTTTAGAAACTTTTTTCTGTAAGAATTGCTGTTCATTTAGGTCATGCTCCATCTTAAGCTTACAGAAAACATTTCTCCACTTTATTCCTGATTACTACAATAGAACTTCAGATTTCTCTCTAAATCTCTGTTACTTTCTTTACCTGGGGCTTTGTCTCCAATCTCTCAGGCCTCAGGGAATTGCTAGGTTTTTAGATGGTAAGGAAAGCCATTGTTCATTGTCCATGATCTGGTGCTTCTCCTGGTCTTTCAGGGCATTCTCAGGCCTCCCCCTCCCTGTAATTACTGTCTGTGCAGCATGTAAAACCCTGTGCCTTCCCAGTGCTACTGAGATGATCATATTCACTCTTCTTGTATCCCCCACAATCCTTGAAAGCAGAGTAAAGAACTCCTTTTACAGGACACCTCACCTCTGTTATTTACAGATAACAGTTTGATATAATTTTTAACCTTTAATTTTATATTGGGGTATGAAAGTGAAGTTGCTCAGTTGTGTCCAACTCTTTGTGATCCCGGACTATAGCCCACCAGGCTCCTCTGTCCATGGGATTCTCCAGGCAAGAATACTGGAGTGGGTTGCCATTTCCTTCTCCAGGGGATCTTCCCGACCCAGGGATTGAACCCAGGTCTCCCACATTGCAGGCAGACACTTTAACCTCTGAGCCACCAGGGAAGCCCATATTGGGGTATAGTTGATTAAAAATGTGTCAGTTTCAGATGTACAGAAAAAATTGATTTATGCATATTCTTTTCACAATTAGGTTGTTACGTAATATTGAGCAGAGTTCCCTGTGCTTGTTACCTATTTTAATTATAGTGGTGTGTACATGTACATAGACAACAGTTTAAAGACATTTCAAATAGATTCAGTTATCCTAAGGATGACTGCTTTTCCTAAAGTCCTTCATGATTCTTAGCCTGTAGACCAGATTCAGGAAATCTGTAGTGGGGGCTGCTTTTCTTCCCTAGAGGACAAGCTCAAGGATTTGCCTATGAGAACAAGACAAATACCCCATCAGATTAGGACTGAAAATTCAGATCCATTCTTTTTACCATTGGAAGTTGTCCCATTCAGTATAAAAATTCAGTCTCTTAAGGTTTGTTGAGGGCATTTCTAGACAAAGGAACATGGGCATAAGAGGATATGTGAGCAGTTCAAGAGGCTTGGAAATTATTGCATTGGAGAATGAACTAGGAAGAGAGTGGAGCACTATACAGCAGAGAGGATATGGATATCTCATGCTAATTAAGGCTTTGCTATAGAAACAATGGGAGTTCTTTGAACAACTTTTAAGAGGAGGGTTGAAGTTCAGAAGTTACAGAAAGATTGCTTTCCATCTCCATTTACTCAACCTATTTAAATACCAAAGATTTGTGATATTTTAGAAATAGGAGGATTTTAGAAATGCTATTCATTTCCTCCAATTATATAGGAAGAAATGAAAGGCCCCAGATGCTTAGAGACTTGCCCCAGACCTGGATCATTCTATTACAAATTGCCTCTTCTTACTTCTCTCCTCAGAGTTTTGTATTTGCATCATTTCTTTTCAAAATCAGCTATGTTTATATAAATAGTGTCACTTTTTGAATTTTTCATAATTGTAGTCAAATTTTTAAAGAGTACAAATATGAGGAAAGGGCTCACTGACTTTTCATGTATGGAAATGTGGTCTATTATTCATTGATTCACTGTACCTAGTTTGTTGGCTATTTAACACGTTCAACATGTCCTAACCCAACCATCTTTAAAATGTCATGAATTAGAGAATTATATAGAATTGTGGTCAGAGAAGATGCTTGAACTGATTTCAGTTTTTTAAAATTTACCTAGGCTTAATTTGTGCCCTAAGATGTGATCTATCCTGGAGAATATTCCATGTGCACTTGGGGAAAAAATGAAATCTATTGTTTTTGGATGAAATGCCCTGTAGATATCAGTTAACTACAACTGGTCCAATGTGTTGTTTAAAACCTGTGTTTCCTTATTAATTTTCTGTCTGGATGATCTGTCCATTGGTGAAAGTGGGATGTTAAATTCTCCCACTATTATGTTTCTGTTGATTTCCCCTTTTATGTCTGTTAGTGTTTGCCTTACATACTGAGATGCCCCTATGTTGGTGCATAAATATTTACAATTGTTATGTCTTTTTGGATGCTCAGCATCCCTCATTGTTAGAGAAATGAAAATCAAAACTACTATGAGGTAGAATGGTCATCATCAAAATATCTACAAACAATAAATACTGGAGAGGATGTGTAGAAAAAGAAACCCCCTTGCACTGTTGGTGGGAATGTAAATTGATATAGCCACTGTGAAGAACAGAATGAAGATTCCTTTAAAAACTAGGGATAAAACTATCTTATGACTCAGTAACCCCATGAATGGACATACCCTGAGAAAAGCATAACTCAAAAAGACACATGTACCCCAATATTCATTCCAGCACTATTTATAATAGCTAGTATGTGGAAGCAGCCTAGATGCCCATCATCAGAAATGGATAATTAAATTGGGTTATATACATACAATGGAATATTACTCAGCCATAAAAAGGAATGGATTTGAGTCCGTTCAACTGAGGTGGATGAACCTAGAGCCTGTTTTACAGAGTGAAGTAAGTCAGAAAGGGAAAGAGCAGATATCATATATTAATTAAATGTATGATAGCAAATATCATATATTAATATATGTATATAGAATCTAGAAAAATGGTACTGATGAGCCTTTTTGCAGGGAAGGAATAGCTCAGAAGTGTAGACACAGGGGAGGAAGGAGAGGGTGGGGCAAATTGAGAGAGTAGCATTGAAACAGATACATTATCATATGTAAAATAGGTAGCTAATAGGAAGTTGCTGAATAATACTAAAGTGGGGAGCTCAGCTTGGTGCTTTGTGACAACCTAGGAGATAAAGGAGGTGGGAGAGAGGGTCAAGAGGGAGGGGATATATGTATACTTATGGCTGATTCACATTGTTATATGGCAGAATCAATACAACATTGTAAAGCAATTATCCTTCATTTAAAAATAAATTTTAAAAAAGAAAATTATATAAAAGCTTATCCCATAATTGTGCCCAAAGCCAAACCCAAATACACACCTGTCAGTTTTTTCCCTGTTATTCAGAACACTAATAATAGCTTTTTATTTTCAAGGGTGACTATTTTTCCTTACACCTATCTACATTGTCAACATTGTAAGTGGAGAGGTACAATGATATGGATAGGGTAGAGTTTGGATAGACGTGGACCTTTCTGGCACTTTTATATCTCAGTCTAATGAGACTGACTAAGTGAGATGCATGGCAATAATGGGGAAGAATGACAGCCATTTAGAACATAGTGGCAGCTGCATATTCTACCTCTGGACAGCTGGCTTACAAGTGAGAATAATAAGTTTTATTTTGTTTTCTACTTGTTTTTCCCATTGGAGTCATAAAATCCTAGAATTGAAAAAACAGTTACCAGTTTCTATGATGGTTCATTTTATGTGTCAACTTGTTAGGTTATAATGCTCACTAGTCAATCAAACACTAATCTTGGTGTTACTGTAAAGGTAGTTTGTAAATGTGGTTAAGATCCATATTATATCAACTTTAAGTATAGGGGATTATCCTTGATAGTGTGTGTAGGCCTCATCTGCTCAGTTGAAAGTCGTTAAGAGTGAAGCTGGAGTTTCCACCAAGAAGACATTCTGTCTCAAGACTGAGGCATCAGTTTCTGCCTTTGCCTGAGACTTTAAAAGCTGCTAGCCTGTCCTTTAGATTTCAGATTTGCTCATTCCCACAACTGCATAAGCAAATTTCTTAAAATAAATCTCTTTTTCTCTGTCCATACATCCATGCACCCAGATCATCTATCTATGTATCTACCTGTCTATATGTATTTTTACAGGTAGATCTATGGATCTAAATGTCTATACCTATCTATCTATCATCTATTACTTATCATTAGATTCCTACTGATTCTTCTGATTTGATTTCCTCTGGAAAAGCCCGACTGTTACCGCTGTCTAGTCTGATTTCTTAGTCAATGCCAACATTTATTTTGTATATATGACAAAAGTCCTCCATTTATTGAGTATATTTATTTATTTTGCATTGTTGTATTGATTGATTGAGTTCACTATTCTACATTTTAAGCTTCATAATAAAACTTTATACTAAAATGGTTACTCCAGCTTAATTTTCTTGTGATCTTTAAATTTTATTTAAATAGGCTTAGGGTTTTGTTCATTAGATTTTATGATGTCCATTGGACAAATTAGCACAACCCCTTATATATAGTATGCAGTGTTTTAAACTTCCTCCTAATATATTTTCCTCCTAATGTATAAATACCTGGTGGATAAAAACTGTGAAGGACTATAACATGTTCATATGATTATCCTTTTGCCTCTCTTAGATATTCAAAATCACTCTTGAATTTGATGTGAATCTTGGGATCAGTGAAATCTGCCTCACCATTACTCATACCTGTTAGTCCTCTCTTTTCTTTCTAGTGCATTGGCTATGACCCCTGGCTTCAGGTCAGAATATCTTTCAAAAGCCCCCCCCCCAAAACATTTAAAACAATCTCTCTAGAATTGGGCCCAGGTGTGAGGGTTTGGGGCTTCCCAGGTGGCTCTATCAGTAAAGAACACACCTGCTAGTGCAGGAGACTTAGAGAAGCGGGTTCAATTCCTGGGTGGGGAAGATGCCCTGGAGGAGGAAATGGCAACCCACTCCAGTATGCTTGCCTGGAGAAGCCCATGGACAGAGGAGCCTGGCGGGCTACAGTCCATACAGTCACAAAGAGTTGGAGACAACTGAAGCAACTTAGCATGAGAGTTTTTAAAGAGCTCCTCAGATGACTCTAGTCCTTAGCCAGGGTGAGCAAAGGTTGCTGCAGAATCATACAGAACTCTTTCCCTTTCCTCACAACACCACTGTAATATTCTGAAGACATTTTTCATATCTCCTTGTCTCTTTCCTGAATGAAACACTGTATTTATAACTCATATCATTATGACTGCTTCTCTAGAACATGCACCATGCAGTCTGACTTCCTCTGGGGCTCCCATTAACTGATCAGAACCTTCCTTAAATGCAGCATTCTCAGCATGGAGCTTCTGTGAACCTTTTGGAGATTATTAGCCTCCCAGCTGAGATTCAGAATTGATGAGATAAAAGCTCTATTTTCATGGAATCAGTTTTTGTTTAGCTTTTTCGCAAGTGATGCTCAGAGTTGCTGCCATTGGCTGCTCTGCCTTATGACTGATTCCAAATTTACTGTTTAATAACCCTTGTTTTATTTATTCCTCTTCTAAAGCAGTAGCAGCCTGAAAATATAGAGAAAAGAAAACACGGGCTTTGAAATCTGAAACACCATGAATTGGTTTTTGGTTTTATCAAGTAGTAATGGATGGGTCACTTGGGAAAAGCAGTGTTAGCTGGAAGAGATTTGCTTTCCTCATCTGTAAAAGGGGTCAGTGCAGTTGAATTCTCTTGCCATGATAGTGAAGATAAATAGCATTTGTAAAGGATAGAATCTGGCATTTACAAAGTATCTATTAAATTGTATTCATTTTTATAATGTACATGGATTTAAAGTGCCCATGCCTCTTCTATCCTGATATTCAATGAACTGTGCTATAACCATTTTATACTAACATCTGTAGTTTTAGTGTGGTAAGTATTTATAGTAAGCCATTTTGAAAGGTAGAGGTCTAAAAGGCACATGGACTGCAAGTCTCATTTCTGCAGAACCCATTTAACACTTCCTGCCTGATTCAGGCACAGAGATTTTGGTTATGGACCCACCCCTGATGGTGTTAGTAAACCATCAAAGCCTTGGTGCTCAGACTGGGTATTGGACAAGGCTGGGTGTACAAACCTACTTGTCAATATCCTACAAGGTAGATCCCATCTTGTTCCCTACCTGCTGTGCTTTCAATTAGAACCAAAGTTCACATCACATAGCATGGATTAAAGGGTCAGGTAGAATGGAAAATGTATTAAGTCTGAGTCAGTAAGAAAATAAAATAAGGCATATGTTCCACATCTCTTGTTATCTGACTTGAGGGCACAGTGGGAGTGAGGGCACCATTCTCTATCTCAAATTTGGATCTATATTCTAGAAGAGGAATCCTTTATCACCATGAGTTCCATTGTCTTTTCCTTTGGAGAGGTGGGGTAGGAATTAGAGTTAAAAAAAAAATCAACCTTGTCCATTGGGGGAATATTCAGATGATTTTGACTCCTAGAAGTCAGAAGATGGGAGCCAGCTGTTTACAGGTGTTATCTGAGAAACGTACTCAGAGTCCTGGGGGATACTCTTCAGAGAGAAAACCTCAGTTTCTACCAGAGTATTTTCTTGGAGCAGTTCATTCTATTTGGAGAATGGCTGCCTAAATTTCCAGCAACTCAAGCAACCCAGAGTAAGCTACTGGAAGCTTATACATCTTCTTCCACTTGGTTTTATCATCTAAAAAATAAGAGTTAATTAAAACCATGTCTTAAACTTGCTGAATGTCTTAAGTTAAAACCGTATTATGTGCCTTGGCATAGAGATTGTCCTGAGTATAATGGTAGCTATTATCACATTCTAGATGTAATCACTCAGAAGTTGAATAGCACTGGGGTATATATTAAAGCATATTATAATATAAATAATAGATTTTATCTCTAAGTAACTTCTAGCATACTTGCCATTTCATTAAGATCCCAAAATTGCTTCCTTTATAGATGGGTTCTTACAAACTGCTAGTTTACTTGGCCCGAGAGTCAAAACCATATTTAAAAGAATGCTTATGCAGAGGAGCTCGACTCCTATCTTGTCCCCATTTTCCAGGAAAAAAAAAAAAAACTCTTTTCTAATAATTCTAACATGTTATTATGCTTCCACTGTTTTGAAGGCAAATGCAAACTATCATATCGATATATCCCAGGTGGCTCAGTAGTGAAGAATCTACATGTGAAGGACCTAAGCTCCTCCATTTTGTAAGGTTCCAGGAAAAGAGCTTTTGGAAATCCAAGAGCCTTTGGAAATCCCCTGACCTCACCCCACCACCCATGAGCCAATTGGACCCCAGACCAAAATCTCCTGACTTGACGCTCAGGAACCTGTGGTCTACCTAGACTATGGGAACAAATCAGAACCCGTGGCCAGCCCGGGAAATGGGAACCAATCAGAACCCAACACCTAATCTTTCCACAGAAAGTAACCAATTAGACGTCTCCCAACCCAGAAACTCCCATTTTTCAAATTTTTTGGACAAGAATACCCTATATAAGCAATGTAACCCAGAACTCGGGGCTCCTCCCTATAGCTGCTGTGCTGGTATTGGTGGGAGCCCCAGCTCCAGCTTGATAATAAAAACTCTCTTGCTTTTGCATTGGATATCAGCTCCCTGGTGGTCATTGGGAGATTTTGCAACTTGGGCATAACATATGCCAATGCAGGTTTGATCCCTGGGTTGGGAAGATCCTCTGGAGAAAGAAATGGCAACCCACTAGACTGTTCTTTCCTGGAGAATCTCATGGACAGAAGAGTCTGGTGGGCTACAGTTCATGGGGTTGCAAAAGAGTAGGACACGACTTAGAGACTAAACAACCAATGTTCAAGCACACCCTTCTTATGTAAAAAATGACATATTGTATACAGTGTTCTGCTAAGATTTTCAATGACTTCTAATAGTGCTCTTACTGGAAGCAAAAGTAAGGAGGGAGGAGAAAGCAAGAGATTTTTCTCTTTACTGTTGGCCTGCTCTGGTGTTTAGTTTTCCACCAGTGGCCTTGCTTTCTGTTTCTTATGCTCACCTCATATCATTCTCCATTACCAACTTTGGTGCAAATGGTGACCACTCTTCCACTCCAGGGCCTAGCACGGTGCTGGGCACATAAAAGGAAGTGGTAATAATAATAGTTGTTGAGTGAGAAAATAAATATCTCAGGGCCTGTGACATAGGTTTGTGTGACACACTATGGTGCTCCTGCCAAAACATCCCTCCCTGTTGCAAATTAGCATGTCTTAAGAATTACTATAGCTCTGTGGAGATAGTATTTTGTTTGTCAGTGAAGCATGAAAAAATGTATTTTATCTTGCAATGAGACAGTTTCAGGTGCTCATAATTGTGCTGTGCATTCAGCCCATTTTAAAATATATTTTAAAATGATTCGTGATGAGTTAGGCAAAGTACATTATGCAAATTATATACCTAAAGTATAGTTTAACTCCAAAGCCTTAGTTCTTCTCATACTTTAAATATTAATCATTTGCTTCAAACACCTGATTTTTGGTTAAAAAAAAAAGCACCAATTTTCCAGTACTCAGTTGTATCCTAATACATTTCTATCTAGCTGGAATTTTAGATAAGTAATTGAGAAAAGATATTGGGTTATTTTATGGAAGAGGATATAGAGTCTATGATGACAGCTTAATAGAATTTCCATTAAATAGAAACTGAACTGAAATTCAATCACTTGGTTAAAATGATAATTGTCCACTTAGAGTTTGAAATACTGAAGTTAAATGATGGTAGCGTGAATTTAGATTTTTATACTCAATTCTGTTGAAAAATAAAGTTTTGGAATTTTGTAGCACCCTGTATAGACAAATAACCCCTCTGCTGTGAAAATAGAATTGGGTTTTACACTGTTTTACCAAATTCTTTCTCAGAAATAGTTCCTACTCATGGGGTCAGAACAGACAGAAGCAGATTTTATTTTGCTGTATTCCCATTTCATTAAGGGTTTAAAATCCCATGTTTAAGTTATGGATATATTTTGATTTGTTGGATTGCTATGAGGCAACTTTAGAAGGTCAAATAGCTTGCAAAACTATGACCATCCCAGCACTTAAATTTATCATGGGTATCGTTAATTTAATCTGTAAAAGAAAAAGAATAACCAAATGGCAGCTTTACTGCCATTTTAAAATCAAAGAAAAAAAGGCAACATTTCTGATGAAGATTGTTTGTAGATTCTTATTTTTTAGGATCTCATGGAATAGCCAGCTGAGTATCTTATGACACATGCCATTAGCTGGCTCATTTACATTTATGAAACATAAATAAATTAAGAATCTTTTATTTCACATGATTTATAACTAGTAGACAAATCTTTTAGGTCTAAAGCACAATAGTGTAAGTAAGTGTTAGTCGCTCACTCGTGCCTGACTCTTTGCAACCCCATGGACTGCACCCCATCAGGCTCCTCTGTCCATGAGATTTTCCAGGCAAGGATACTGGAGTGGGTTGCCATTTCCTTCTCCAGGGGATCTTTCCAATCCAGGGATGGAACCCGGGTCTCTGCACTGCAGGCAGATTCTTTACCAAATGAGCTACAAGGGAAGCCCTAAATGCACAATAGAGTGAATACAAACAACAATATTGGGTTTATAATCATCACACTTGGTAAATGATTAAGTCTTGATTATTTCCACAACAAATAAGAAATGATAGTTATGTGATAGAAGTGTTGACAGTAGCTATAACGGCAGTCATGTTACAATATATGGTTGTATAGAATCAACATATGGAACACTTCAAGTTTATACAATATCTGTCAAAATATTAAAAATAAAATTGTTGCCGACCATAAAAAAATTAAGAAAAATAAAAATTTTGAAATGTAGAATGATTTACTAAGATTTTCATAAAGAACATCATTGATTTCCATATGATTCTATTTGTAAACAAAACATTTGCCCTGAAAGCAAGAGAAATTCATAAAATTCCTACTGTAGTTGTTGTTGTTATTGTTTAGCCACTTAGTCATGTCTAACTCTTTGGTGACCCCATGGACTGTAGCCCGCCAGGATCCTCTGTCCGTGGGATTTCCCCGGCAAGAAAACTGGAGTTTGGGCTGCTATTTCCTTCTCCAGAGGGATCTTCCTGACACAGGAGACCCATGTCTCCTGCACTGGCAGGCAGATTTTTTACCGCTGAGCCACCAGGGAAGCCCATATAAAACACTCTTTATTTTGCAGTTAGTTCAAGTGCTTGTTTGATTTAACATATATAGAGTATTAAATTGTATCTGCTGCTGCTGCTGCTAAGTCGCTTCAGTTGTGTCTGACTCTGTGCGACCCCAGAGGTGGCAGCCCACCAGGCTCCTCTGTCCCTGGGATTCTCCAGGCAAGAACACTGGAGTGGGTTGCCACTTCCTTCTCCAATGAATGAAAGTGAAGAGTGAAAGTGAAGTTGCTCAGTCGTGTCCAACTCCTAGCGACCCCATGGACTGCAGCCTACCAGGATCCTCTGTCCATGAGATTTGCCAGGCAAGAGTACTGGAGTGGGTTGCCATTGCCTTCTCCAAAATTGTATGTACAATTCATCATTTTGATCCATTCAAACTGACATTTAAATTAAGATAAATGTGAATATACACTTTAAGTAGCAAACAGTTAAAAAGTAAAATTCCAGTGACTTGAAAATACAGTGTTGGTGGTGGGTCATTGCTCTGAGAATCAGAATTCCTGACAGAGTGTGTGATCTTAAGCAAACTAATCCCCATTGTTTGCTTGGATTAGAGGAGGTGCTCAGCTTCCCTCTGTAAAATGTAAGCACAGAACTTTATCATCTCTGACTGATCTTCAAATTTCTGCTTGTTTATGATTGTGTGAAACCATGATCTGACCTCAAGATTTTTCTGCAATCGTTCTGATAAAATTTCTTTGTTTCCTTAAGTTTTTGAAAGAAAAATTATTTACCCTTTTTATGAGAGCATGGCATTTCACTCTTTAAAACAGTCAAGACTAGATTTCTTTATAATCAAAAGAAAGCAGTATTGATAAGATTCCCAGTGATTTCAGAGTTGCTAAAATAAGTGAGTATCCAGTGGTCTTTACCTTACCTGATCTCAAGCTTTAAACTGGAAAGGCTCTTTCCTTTCTGAAACTGCTACCTCCTTTGGCTTTTTGATATTACTCTTCCCTGATTTTTCTCTTCCTTTAGTGGGTGGTCACAAAAGTATAATAAATTAAAGCTGTGGTACATATACACAATGGAGTATTACTCAGCCATTAAAAAGAATACATTTGAATCAGTTCTAATGAGGTGGATGAAACTGGAGCCTATTATACAGAGTGAAGTAAGCCAGAAAGAAAAACACCAATACAGTATACTAACACATATATATGGAATTTAGAAAGATGGTAATGATAACCCTGTATGTGAGACAGCAAAAGAGACACAGATGTTTAGAACGGACTTTTGGACTCTGTGGGAGAGGGAGAGGGTGGGATGATTTGGGAGAATGACACTGAAACATGTATACTGTCAGGTAAGAAACGAATTGCCAGTCTATGTTCAATACAGGATACAGGAGGCTTGGGGCTGGTGCACAGGGATGGTCCAGAGAGATGTTATGGGGTGGGAGGTGGGAGGGGGGTTCAGGATTGGGAACTCATGTATACCCGTGGCTGATTCATGTCAATGTATGGCAAAACCAATACAGTATTGTAAAGCAACATAAAGTAAAAATAAAAATTAAAAAAAAAGAATACTACAAGAAAAAAATAAAAAATAAAAGCTTACAATCTGCAAATGAAAGATCTTACAAAATGCCAAAAAAAGTATAATAAATTGTATAGTAAAGTTGGAACAAGATCAACAAATTTGATCATTTTCTTCCATTTTGAATGGTGTTGCCACACAACAAATTATAAATATCAGAAATTTTACAATTTGGAGGCTGAAAAAAAATAAGCCTGTGCTTAGCTCACCAGGCAGTGTACCTTGGTGTAGAGATTCACCTACCATGAAGAAGGGACAGATTTTTCATCATACAAAAATAAATTTGCTCATCAAATCTGTGTACTACTTGAGCAGACAAAAGGTAGTATTTGCTCTCCACAATAAAGAAAAAAAGAAGTATTTCCCTTCTTCAGCCTATTGTCAACTGTGATAGCATGCAGTAGTATTTTTCAACTTATCTTGCTCTATTTTTATCCAGAACTAGGCAGTAAATAGATGCAGAGTTAAACTGGGTAATTTGGGATTAAGTTAAAAGACTATTTTTGGAAAAGGCAATGGCAACCCACTCCAGTACTCTTGCCTGGAAAATCCCATGGATGGAGGAGCATGGTAGGCTGCAGTCCATGGGGTCGCTAAGAGTCAGGCACAACTGAGCGACTTCACTTTCACTTTTCACTTTCATGCATTGGAGAAGGAAATGGCAACCCACTCCAGTGTTCTTGCCTGGAGAATCCCAGGGACAGAGGAGCCTGGTGGGCTGCCGTCGATGGGGTCGCACAGAGTCAGACACGACTGAAGTGACTTAGCAGCAGTAGCAGCAGCTAGAGGACTATTTACAAAAATAAGAACAGAGTGTAAAAAAGCCTCAGATACAAAGGATAGTAACTATAGTAACTATAGGGTGTCATCACTTCCATAGACCAGAATAGCAGAGGAGTAATATGGTGAATTCAAGGCAGAGTTTTATTTGGAGAGTGACACTGGACAGTGGCTAAGGCCTTCAACTAAGAGTTTGATGGAAGGATACAGCCTGCCTACTATTACCTTCTTTCCTTCTAAGGATGGAAACTGATTAAATACTCCGGTATATCTTTCATCCCTCCCCTTGACCTTCTACCACTGGTACGTTTTGGTGAAGTTGAATCAGAAGCCATAGGACAAGTTCAGTTCAGTCACTCAGATGTGTCCAACTCTTTGCAACGCCATGGACTGCATCACACCAGGCTTTCCTGTCCTCACCAACTCTCAAACCTTGCTCAGACTCATGTCCATTGAGTTGGTGATGCCATCAAACCATTTCATCCTCTGTCATCCCCTTCTCCTGCCTTCAAACTTTCCCAGCATCAGGGTCATTTCCAATGAGTCGGTTCTTCACATCAGGTGGCCAAAGAATTGGAGTTTCAGCTTCAGCATCAGTCCTTCTAATGAATATTCAGGACTGATTTCCTTCAGGATTGACTGGTTTGATCTTCTTGCAGTCCAAGGGACTCTCAAGAGTCTTTTCAACGGAGCCCATCAATACAGGTCATACAAGTCAACTTTGATGGGAAGAGCCGAGAGTAAAAAGATACAAAGTGGTTCCAGGGGACAAACTGAGGTTATCTAGGACACTTACCAAACTAATTATTCACTTACCATATCACTGTCTCAGATTTCTTTAAAGTATAAATGCAAATATCTTTCATCATATGCAAAATGCAAATGCACATTACATCCAAGACTTCTGATCTGTATTTTGTGCTGTAAATCCACCTTCCTACTGTTACTTCATGTCTTGAGTATAGCATTCTACTTGCAGTTGCTTTTTCCCATGCCATATAATATGTCTCCATGTATTTTGAGCTTTAAAGTGAAGAGAATTGCAAATTAAACTTACATACAGCCATTATATGGGCTTCTCTGGTGGCACTAGTGGTAAAGAACCTGCCTGCTGATGCAGGAAACGTTAAGAGATGTCAATTCAATCCCTGGGTTGGGAAGATCCCCTGGTGAAGGGCATGGCGACCACTTCTGTATTCATGCCTGGAAAAACCCATGGACAGTGAAGATTGGCAGCTACAGTCCACGAGGTCACAGAGTTGGACATGACTGAAGCAAGTTAGCAGGCATGCACACAGCCATCATATATTAAAATTAAAATAAACTGTTAACATTGTCTCATCTGTTAATTTTGCTGAAGAATTTTAATGAAAAATGCTGATATGCTGGTATTAAACCCATAAACTTATCATGTACATCTATAAAGTATGACACCATCCTTTCCTTAGTTAAATTAATCCATCCTTAACATAATTTATCCTCAATCTATATCAAAATTTCCTAGTAGTCTCCAAAATCTCATTTTATAGATGGTTATTTTAGGGTTAGTATCCCTAC
>SJYQ01003601.1:48384-100908 GCA_006410935.1 Redunca redunca
GTATCCCTACAAGGTTCATGCTTTGCACTTGGTTGTTAATTCACTTAGATTTCGTTTATCTAGAAATATCAAAATGCAACCATTTTTCTTGAATAATCATTTTCTAGTGTTGGAAGCTTTGTTTAATTTCCAAAGTTCATAAAAGATGATTTTGATAATTCTTCCCATTGCTTTTAAGAAGGAGATAATTTTTAGAGATAATTACTCATTATTTTATGCTGACCTCATTTTTCCTTAATGTATTTGCTTTCTTATTTTCCAAAGTGACTCTTTCAAACTTTCTTAAACAAAAAAAAAAACATTATTTTTCCCATTGCTGCTATTTGATGATACTTCAGTAATAAAATAGATGGAATCTGGAGGTAGAAAATTACCTATGTAATTACATTACCACTTACCTTTCCTTTCCAATGGAAAACATGGTCCCTCTCCTATTGATTCCAATCCATTCACCCCTGCTGTAAATCAGATCTCCTCTTTCATATTTGAGAGCTTTATTCTTTCAAATTTACCTTATCTTTTGAAACATCATATTTTCTTTGTTTACTATATCAGGACCAGAAAGATACAAATACTTTATCATAATATATTGTCTCATGAAAAATTTCTTCTGTTGGTCACTTGTTTCTTTACTATTAACTATTTCCCTACTATTAATTGAATTTCAGCCCAAGGTTCATAGGTATGTGACCCTTAATTCTCCCCATTTTCTTAACACTAGTTTCTAAGAAAGGACCATTTTATAGCTGAACTGTGAGCTGTGCCAGCCTCAGGAGGGCACATACTGGATCTGTGAGATCTTGGGGGAAGAAGTAAGAGCTGAATTATTATTTAATGCAGGAACAACTGGGGTCAATTCATAATTATGAATCTATGTCTCCAAAGGAGACAATAATTTATTTAACATATCAATCATCATTGCCCCACATAATCCCTTAATTATATAAAATAAGAGGAAGTGATGCCTCAGTTCAGTTCAGTCACTCAGTCATGTCTGACTCTTTGCAATCCCATGGACTGCAGCATGCCAGGCTTACCTGTCCACCACCAACTCTTGAAGCTTGCTCAAACTCGTGTTCATCAAGTCTGTAATTCCATCCAACCATCTCATCCTCTGTCATCCCCTTCTCCTCCTGCCTTCAATATTTCCCAGCTTTGGGGTGTCTTCCAGTGAGTCAGTTCTTTGCATCAGGAAGCCAAATATTGGAGTTTCAGCTTCAGCATCAGTCCTTCCAATGAATATTCAGGGCTGATTTCCTTTAGGATTGACTAGTTGGATCTCCTTGTAGTGCAAGGGACTGTCAAGAGCCTTCAATACCACAGTTCAAAAGCATCAATTCTTCAGCGCTCAGCTTTCTTTATAGTCAAACTCTCACATCCATACATGACTGCTGGAAAAACCATAGCTTTGGCTAGATGGACCTTTGTTGGCAAAGTAGTGTCTCTGCTTTTTAATATGCTGTCTAGGTTGACATAGCTTTTATGTGAAGGAGCAAGTGTCTTTTAATTTCATGACTGCAGTCACCATCTGCAGTGATATTGGAGCCCAAGAAAATAAAGTCTGTGAGTGTTTTCACTGTGTCCCCATCTATTTGCCATGAAGTGATGGGACTGGATGTCATGATCTTGGTTTTTGAATGGTGAGTTTTAAGCCAGATTTTCACTCTCCTCTTTCAGTTTCATCAAGAGGCTCTTTAGCTCTTCTTTGCTTTCTGCCATAAGGGTGGTGTCATCTGCATATCTGAGGTTATTGATATTTCTGCTGGGAAATATTGATTCCAGCTTGTGCTTCATCCAGCCTGGCATTTTGCTTGATGTACTCTGCATATAAGTTAAATAAGCAGGGTAACAATATGCAACCTTGACATACTCCTTTCCTGATTTGGAACCAGTCTGTTGTTCCACGTCCAGTTCTAACTATTGTTTCTTGATCTGCATACAGATTTCTCAGGAGGCAGGTCAGGTGGTCTGGTATTCCCATCTCTTTCAGAATTTTCCACATTTTATTGTGATCCAAACAGTCAAAGGCTTTTGCATAGTCAATAAAACAGAAGTACATGGGGTTTTTTTTGTTTGTTTGTTTTGTTTTTTTTTGAACTCTCTTGCTTTTTCAGTGATCCAATGGATGTTGAAAATTTGCTGGCAAAGTGATGCCTAAAATATCTGAATATTACAGTACTCTGTCCTAATACCATCCTGACTCCATGCTCAAATACTTTTTAAGTGGAATAATCCCTGAGCAGACCAAACAGTAGTGACTGACAACTGCAGATAGAAATTTTAGGTTTGAATTATCTAAAATTGTACCCCTGTGCTCAAACTTGTAAACTAAAATGCAATCCAAGGTCAGTTCAGCTGTCGCTAATATTTTTCACCTTATCTGGGAGACTTAAGAAAGAACTTCTGTTCTCTAAGGAAAATATATAATATTGTTATCCAATCAGCACTATTCCTATCTATATCATATGTAGTAGATACTGAAAGAATACTAATTATACAGAGAAACAAGAATCTAGAACCTATGTTTTAGCAAAATTTATTCAACATAACCAACTCAGAGATGACCTGGATATTAGATGTAGAAAACAACTTTACAATAATTATTATTAATATGTTCAAATTATTACAGGAAAATATGGCAAAATGAATTAATGAATATGGACATGTAAACCATAAAACAGACACCATAGAAATTTTAGAACTGAAAAATATAGACTAACCAAAATCTAAAACTTCGGAAGATTTGGGAGGATAATGACTACTACTGAAGAAGTAATTAGTGTGAAGACAGGCCAAACTAATCCACAAAAATGAGGCAAAGGGCGGGCATTCTCCATTCCCCTTCTGATGTCTACATCAGAAGCTTTCTCTGTCCCTTTTATACTATAATAAAACTCTGCTACACAAAAGCTCTTGTTTGATCAAGACTGGTCCCTGGTCCCAAAGCTAAATCTTCTTCTTCAGAGATCACGGATCCAACATCGTTCACTGTAAGCTATCTTCTTGGGGACTCGTCCGGGATCTTTAGGACAAGGTAAGAACACTCAGAGCTCTAGCCTCTCTGCTTTCTCAGAATACACGTTTTCTGCTGTACTTGACTAACTCTACAGTGTGCTTGTGTGTGTGATCGATTAAAAGAGACACCTGTGCAAACCAAGAGCTGTGTCCTAATTTGTGACCTCATAAGGCTTATGGCAGAAGCCCTGTAGGGGGATTATACCGACCTGCCAATGCCAAGAGACACCTAACGTCCGTGCACGGGGAACACACAGAGATGGCCAAAGCGTGTGGACCGAACTTTCCATTCTCGTCACCTTTTCCTGGTCTCTATTTGACCATTTCATAATTGTGTGGGGGATTAGGTTAGTACTAACCTAATCTGTCAGATCACAGACTTTTCAAGGGATTTTTGATCCATGCTGTTACTGTGTACTTTTACTTAGAACCCATGTTTGGAAGTGCTTAGCCATGCTAGATTAGGCAAGCCTTGCTGGAAAGTTACTAAGAGCAGTATGGGGCGAGGTGGAACTCTAGCTCCAGGAACGTCTCTCAGGCTAGTGGTCTTGGCTGCCTGCCTCAGGGGCAAGCAACCTGAAAGTGAGTCTTTATGGCTGTGTCTCCTATCTATATGGATAGAAGCACTGCAGGTGACCAGGAGGTTTCTGAGGACACAGATTGGGAATTGCAATATGTGATCAGATTGGAAGTGATACGGGCTTCTTTTGGTAGTACTAGCTCTTAGCGGGCCAGAGGAGGCTCTCTGATGGCCTTTGTCTCAACTCCTTAGATATTTCTTTCTGTGGAATCAGTGGAAATGAACTGGAAGGATTGGGGCTAGTAGCTTGAGGACAAAAATCACTTTTTTCTCACCGGGCAGCCCTCCACAAGTTCTTTTGCTATCACATATACTGACATGGTGACACTCAGTAGAGACATCTTGGTTGCTGTCCATCCCTTTATGACTCACCATTTCTATCATGATCAGGACTGCACTCAGGAATACGTGTGCATGGGCACGTTAAGACAGATGTTTCCCCTAGTAGTCCTAGTTTGGGAAACATTCCAAAGAGTTACTTTGCTCCACCCCATCAGAAAAAAACAGAAAATCAAAGATCTTAGTGGTATGGAACTATATCAAGCTGGGATGCCATCAGGTCTACCCCTGGAGCATCTGCAACTCACCTCAGTGGTAGAATCAGGAGGGATGAGTAAGAGGGCCTGCATTGGTAAAGGACAGACAAAGTCCAACCAGGGAAAGAAAGCTTCAGTGGAAGGTGTGTCTACACCCCCATCTAGAGCAGGGAGGGATGCCTTTGGTGGAAAGAAGCCATGGCTATGGATGCTTCTTTTTTCTCTCTTACAGATGGGAGCTAGAAGTTCCAGAATCACTCCTTTAAAATGCATTTTAACAAACAAGCTGGGACAAGATTGATCCCCAGAATTTAAGAAGACATGCCTGATCTTCTTCTGTGGTACTGAATGGCTATGGTGTCCTTTGGAAGACAGGGAACCCTGGCCTGTTAAAGGATCTCTCAAAAACAATATTGTTTTTTGTTTGTTTGTTTGTTTGTTTAGTTGGAGGCTAATTACTTTACAATATTGTGGTGGTTTTTGCCATACACTGACATGTAACAGCCATGGGTGTACATGTGTCCCCCATCCTGAACCCCCCTCCCACCTCCCTCCCCATCCCATCCCTCAGGGTCATTCCAGTGCATGATCCCTGAGTGCACTGCATTGAACCTGGACTGGTGATCTGTTTCACATATGGTAATATACATATTTCAATGCTATTATCTCAAATCATCCCACCCTTGCCTTCTATCACAAAGTCCAAAAGTCTGTTCTTTACTTCTGTGTATCTTTTGCTGTCTCACATAGAGGGTCATCGTTACCATCTTTCTAAATTCCATATATATGCATTTTATTATGTATTGGTGTTTTTCTTCTTTCTTACTTCACTCTGTATAATAGGCTCCAGTTTCATCCATCTCATTAAAAATGATTCAAATGCACTCTTGTTGATAGCTGAGTAATACTCCATTGTGTATATGTACCACAGCTTTCTTACCCATTCCTCTGCCAATGGACATCTAGGTTGCTTTTGTGTCCAACGTATTGTAAACAGTGCTGAGATGAATATTGGGGTATACATGTCTCTTTCAATTCTGTTTCCTCAGTGTTTATGCCCAGAAGTGGGATTGCTGGGTCGTATGGCAGTTCTATTTCCAGTTTTTTAAGGAATCTCCACACTTTTCTCCATAGTGGCTGTGGTACTTTGCATTCCCACCAACAGTGTAAGAGGGTTCCCTTTTCTCCACACCCTCTCCAGTGCTTATTGTTTGTAGACTTCTTGATAGCAGCAATTCTGACTGGTGTGAAATGGTACCTCACTGTGGTTTTGATTTGTATTTCTCTGATAATGAGTGATGTTGAGCATCTTTTCATGTGTTTGTTAGCCATCTGTATGTCTTCTTTAGAGAAATGTCTGTTTAGTCCTTTGGCCTATTTTTGGATTGGGTCATTTATTTTTTTGGAATTGAGCTGCATAAGCAGTTGTATATTTTTGAGATTAATTACTTGTCAGTTGCTTCATTTGCTATTGTTTTCTCCTGTTCTGAAGGCTGTCTTTTCACCTTGCTTATAGTTTCCTTCATTATGCAAAAGCTTCTAAGTTTAATTAGGTCTCATTTGCTTATTTTACTTTTATTTCCATTACTCTGGGAGGTGGGTCATAGAGGATCCTGTTGTGATTTATGTCGGAGAGTGTTTTGCCTATGTTCTCCTCCTGGAGTTTTATAGTTTCTGGCCTTACATTCAGATCTTTAATCCACTTTGAGTTTATTTTTGTGTGTGGTGTTAAAAAATGTTCTAGTTTCATGCTTTTACAAGTGATTTACCAGTTTTCCCAGCACCACTTGTTAAAGAGATTGTCTTTTCTCCATTGTATGTCTTGCTCCCTTTGTCAAAGATAAGGTGTCCATAGGTGTGTGGATTTATCTCTGGGCTTTCTATTTTGTTCCATTGATCTATGTTTCTGTCTTTGTGCCAGTACCATACTGTCTTGATGACTGTGGCTTTGTAGTAGAGTCTGAAGTCAGGCAAGTTGATTCCTCCAGTTCCATTCTTCTTTCTCAAGACTGCTTTGGCTATTTGAGGTTTTTTGTATTTCCATACAAATTGTGAAATTATTTGTTCTAACTCTGTGAAAAATACCATTGGTAGCTTGATAGGGATTGCATTGAATCTATAGATTGCTTTGAGTAGTATACTCATTTTCACTATATTGATTCTTCTTATCCATGAACATGGTATATTTCTCCATCTGTTTGTGTCATCTTTGATTTCTTTCATCATTGTTTTATAGTTTTCTATATATAGGTCTTTTGTTTCTTTAGCTAGATTTATTCCTAAGTATTTTATTGTTTTCGTTGCAATGGTGAATGGAATTGTTTCCTTAATTTCTATTTTCTCATTGTTAGTGTATAGGAATGCAAGGGATTTCTGTGTGTTAATTTTATATCTTGCAACTTTACTATATTCATTGATTCAATTCAGGTCAGTTCATTTCAGTCGCTCAGTCGTGTCCGACTCTGCGACCACATGTATCGCAGCTTGCCAGGCCTTCCTGTCCATCACAAACTCCCGGAGTTCACTCAGACTCACGTCCATCAAGTCAGTGATGCCATCCAGCCATCTCATCCTCTGTTGTCCCCTTTTTCTCCTGCCCCCAATCCCTCCCAGCATCAGAGTGTTTTCCAATGAGTCAACTCTTCGCATGAGGTGGTCAAAGTACTGGAGTTTCAGCTTTAGCATCATTCCTTCCAAAGAAAACCCAGGGCTGATCTCCTTTAGAGTGAACTGGTTGGATCTCACAGTACAAGGGACTCTCAAGAGTATTCTCCAACACCACAGTTCGAAAACAATCAATTCTTTGGTGCTCAGCTTTCTTCACAGTCCAACTCTCGCATCCATACATGACCATTGGAAAAACCATAGCCTTGACTAGATGGACCTTTGTTGGCAAAGTAATGTCTCTGCTTTTCAATATGCTATCTCGGTTGGTCATAATTTTTCTTCCAAGGAGTAGCTCTAGTAATTTTCTGGTGGTATCTTTAGGGTTTTCTATGTAGAGGATCATGTCATCTGCAAACAGTGAGAGTTTTGCTTCTTCTTTCCAATCTCCATTCATTTCCCTTTCTTCTCTGATTGCTGTGGCTGAAACTTCCAAAACTATGTTGAAGAGTAGTGTGAGAATGGGCACCCTTGTTTTGTTCCTGACTTTAAGGGAAATGCTTCCAATTTTTCACCACTGAGGATAATGTTTGTGGGTTTACCATATATGGCTTTTATTATGTTGAGATATGTTCTTTCTATGCCTGCTTTCTGGAGGGTTTTTTTTTTTTTAATCATAAATGGATGTTGAAGTTTGTCAAAGGCTTTCTCTGCATCTATTGAGATAATCATATGTTTTTTATCTTTCAGTTTTTTAATGTGGTGTATCACATTGATTGATTTGCAAATATTGATGAATTATTGCATCCCTGGGATAAAGCCCACTTGGTCATGGTGTATGATCGTTTTAATATGTTGTTGGATTCTGTTTGCTAGAATTTTGTTGAGGATTTTTGCATCTATGTTCATCAGTGATATTGGCCTGTAATTTTCTTTTTTTTTTTTTTTCTTTGTGGCATCTTTGTTTGGTTTTTGTATTAGGGTGATGGTAGCCTCATAGAATGAGTTTGGCAGTTTACCTTCCTCTGCAATTTTCTGGAAGAGTTTGAATAGAATAGGTGTTAGCACTTGTCTAAATTTTTGGTAGAATTCACCTGTGAAGCCATCTGGTCCTGGGGTTTTGTTTGTTGGAATATTTTTGACTACATTTTCAATTTCTGTGTTTGTGATGGGTCTGTTAAGATTTTCTATTTCTTCCTGGTTCTGTTTTGGAAGGTTATACTTTTCTAAGAATTTGTCCATTTCTTCCAAGTTGTCCATTTTATTGGCATATAGTTGTTGATAGTAGTCTTTTATGATCCTTTGTATTTCTGTGTTGTAATTACAATACTGTTTTACAACTAGACTAGTTCTGTAGAAAACAAGAGAAATGGGTAAAAGTACCATATGTGTTGTTCTTTATCTATCTGCAAGGTCAATAATTACTTCAAATGTAAGCTGATTAAATGTTACAACCAAAAGACACAGACTGGCTGACAAAAACAAGACCCATATATATGCTGTCTACAAGAAACCCACTTTAGACCTCAAGACACATATAGACTTAAAGTGAGAGGAGAAAAGTACCTAAAGAAAATCCTGAATTGAACCAGTGACCCTAGGGCAATATCAAGCATGCTAATAGATGTATAGTTTGAATCTCAGAGAAGACAAACTAGGGCAACAAATACATTAGAAGAAATATCAGATAAACCTACTCAATTTGATAAAAACTTTAACCTACAGATCTAAGGACTACAAATTACAAACAAAATAAATGTTCAGAAATCCACATCTAGGCATATCACTGTCAAACTACAGTGTACTAAAAACAAAAGAGTAGATTCTAACACTACCCCACATTAGAAGTTATATATTTAACACAAGGAAAAACAATTGAATTTTTATCAAGCAGTGCAAGCTAGAAAACAATAAAGTGATANCACATTAGAAGTGATATATTTAACACAAGGAAAAACAATTGAATTTTTATCAAGCAGTGCAAGCTAGAAAACAATAAAGTGATATCTGTTATGAGACAGCTGGATTTGTCTATGAGAAATAAGTTAAGCCAAGGTAAAGGAAACCTTTCAAATTCTGCATAAGGATTATATGCAAGGTTGTGAATACTATTGCAGGAGGTATATAAAGTACAGAAACAAATGACAGGTTGAGTCATAAGGAAAGATGTACCGAAATCATAACAAGATTAAAGATAGATAAACAAAGAATGAAGTGAAGGTACCCAGGATACAGACTTACACATATATTGGGATGGCCAAAGAGTTCATTCGAGTTTTTCCATATGCTGCTGTGGAGAAACCTGAAAAAACTTTTTGGTCAACCCACTACAATAATTTCTAACAAAGGCACCAGTATAATTCAATGGGGATGAGAAAGCTTTTAAACAACTGATATTAGAGCAGTTGAATATCTGTATGGGATGAATTGAATTATGATTTATACCTCACATTATACACACAAGTACAGTACAAAAAATAACTCAAGATAGATTACAGATTTGATGTAAAAGCTAAATTTAAAAGTTCATAGAAGAAAGCAATTGCAACATGAAAGAGGTTTTGGATTTCTCAGAGAGAATACATAAAGCATTAACTGCACTTCAGCAAAGTTAAAAACTTTTACTCATCAAAATACACAGCAAGTGACAAGTAAACCACAGACTGGGTAATCAGATTCTCGGTACATATATTTACCGAAGGAATAATACATTATGTAAGGAACTCTTATAAATCAATAACAAAAAGGACAACAACTCAGTAAAAAGTGGGCAAATACTTTCTCAGGTACTTCCTAAAAGAGAATGTACAAATATGTAAAATAAACACATGGAAAGCATCTCAGCATTATCTCTCATCAGGGACATGCATATTAAATCAAAATGACATGCCACCACTCACTAAAGTGGTTAAATTTTTAAAAGACTAACCAGTCAAATGTTAGGGAAGAAGGGGAAAAAAACTGTATCTCATGTATTGCTGGGAGGAATGTATAAAAGTACAACCTCTGTGGGAAAATGTTTGTAGTCTCTTACACAGTGAAACACACACCTTTATCTTATCTACCATTTCCATTTCTGGTATTTACTTAAAAGATATGATGCGTAAATGACATGTACAAAATATAGGTCATATTCTATCCATTATGACAAAAACCTGGGAACTTTCCTATGTCTATCAGCTAAAGAATGAGTAAAAGACTGTGACATAATCATAAAATGTCATTATATTCAGCAATTGACAGGAACAAATAAAAAGGAATCTATACATGAAATAGCACTAATGACTTACAAAACAATACAGAACAGAACAAAACAAAACAAAAAAACCCACTTCAACCTCCTCCTTGATTAGATTTCCATCTTTCATGAAGTGAAAGAAGTAGATAAGTAGATTACCTTGTAGTTTATTGCAAACTTTCCTGATTTATTCTATCAGATATATTTGTTACTGTGTAGTTTTTTCCCACGTTAAATTGTAAATGTAGGACATGTCTGCTTGTTATGACAAAAAAATGAATCTTTTTTTTAACCGTACTGTTTAGTGACCCCTGGAGAAGGAAATGGAAACCCACTCCAGTACTCTTGCCTGGAGAATCCCACGGAGGGAGGAGCTTGGTAGGCTACAGTCCAAGGGGTCGCAAAGAGTTGGACACGACTGAGTGACTTCACACACACACACACACACACACTTTAGTGATCAGGAAGGGATGTGTTAATCATTTTGCCTCTTAATGAAAAATTATAGGCAGTTTATTTGGTTATATTTTAAGGAAATTAGATGGAGATTTGAAGCAGTAATACAATGGAGTATAATTTTTTCCTTTAATATAATGGAAATGACCTTGCCTGGTGGCCTAGACAGTAAAGAATCCACCTGCAACGCTGGAGACCTGGGTTTGATTCCTGGGTTGGGAAGATCCCCTGGAAGAGGGCATGGCAACCCACTCCAGTAGTCTTGTCTGGAGAATCCCCATGGACAGAGGAGTCTGATGGGCTACAGTCCAAAGGGTTGCAAAGAGTCGGACACGACTGAACAGTATGCCTTTGTTTGATTTGACCTTTATTTGTCCCTGCTGCTGCTGCTGCTAAGTCNATACAGGAGACATGAGCTGCAGGCTCCATCCCTGGGTTGGGAAGATCCCCTGGAAGAAGGCATGGGGACTCACTCCAGTATTCTTGCATGGAGAATCCCACAGACAGAGGAGCCTGGCAGCTACAGTCCATAGGGTTGCAAAGAGTTGGACACAACAGAAGCTACTTAGCACACATTCATGTACTCCTTAATTTCAAGGAGTATTTTTTAAACATTTCCTCAAGAGAATCCGCCTGCAATGTGGGAGACCTGGGTTCGATCCCTGGGTTGGGAAGATCCCCTGGAGAAGGGAAAGGCTACCCACTCCAGTATTCTGGGCTGGAGAATTCCATGGACTATACAGTCCAGGGGGTCACAAAGAGTCGGACATGACTGAGTGACTTTCACTTTCACTTTTCAAGTTCTTTGATCTGCTAAGTTATTTGTATTGACTGATTTTTTTTTTTTTTTATGATCTGAAAAGCCTTAAGTTGACATGTGAACTATACTCTTAAATTCATCAGCACATTCACTCAGGAAGCTTGCCAATTGTGTTTTGTGTCTGGGTTCAGTGTCACAGGTTATTGTGGTTATCTTTTGTTAAATGGAGGAATGCGTATCTTGCAAAATGTCTGTAAGTTGTAGACAAAAGTAAAATAACATATTTTATAAATGTTCAAGTTTCCCATATTTCCTCCAAAATTGTTTAAAATCATTTCATTTATTGATTTAATTTGCTTCTAAAGTACAAATGCCATCATTACCTTTAGAGGTTTTATAATTTTCATTTAATGATGACAGCATAATAAAAATTTTTAAATTATCATCTAAAATCTGCACCCTTGCTCATTTCTTCAAAAGTGGGAGCAATACTATTTTTCTGAAACATTTGTGAAAGATGTAAATATAAAAAATATTTCCAGGAGTCTAATTTTATAAAGGGGAAAAAATCATAACCCTGATAATATATCTGATAAAGCATAGTGAAAATTAGAGTCAGAACATTCTTTCACTGTGTGTGTATGCATGTGTGTGTGTTTGAAAGTAAACAGATATTACAAACCCTGTGATTATCTCTTGTCTACCTGTTTCTTAAAAATAGAATATTTGCAATATTCTTGTTCTTAAGTCTGATCTTTTCAGGGAAAAGATCAAATAGAACAGAAGGAAATCATTTTGAAATGTTTATCTGATCCTGATCCATTTAATCTTGAGCTCAGCTTCCCAGCAGCACTTTTCCCTTAAATCTGATTATCAGTAGGAAAACACTTCTTGTCAAACTACAAAGAAAATCTTTCTAAATCCATGCTCCTGTGAGGTCCACTTGTTTTTAGTAAGTCAGAGAACTGGTATGATATATTTGTTTGATGTAAGATAGAGTTGTTATTTTTGTTGCTCTATTTGTTCATGTTGTGTTTATTCTCTGGAAAACAGAAGTTCTTAAATCAGTCTATGAAACTCATAATGGTTTTAGATAAGCTCCATGGAGGCTTTTACTTCAAAGAGTTTTCCATTGGGTAAATAGAAATACTATTTCTTCATATGTTCTTCATACAGTCATTTCAAAATGGTTTTCTAGCAACATTAAAAAGTTTGTGAGGATCCATGTATCTTTGGGGCACTATCTTTCTTGCAAACCACACTTATTTGCAAAACAGTTGGGGTTTCAGGCTATATCAACTACCTTGGAATAGTCTGGAACACCAGAAGATGGCTCTAGCCTTTTCTGACAGCCTGCGAGGGGAGCCTTGTAAATCTTATGACCAGACTGGGGACTAAGCCCATAGCCAGTTTTCAACCTTTGTTAAATGATCCACATTGCAAAACAGTTTATTGAAGTGCTAAAAGAAACCCCCAAAATCAATATTTAAATGAGCTTTAGTTTAGACAACACTGGTATCCTCTCTGTTTATGACATGGGTCATTGCATCTAGACTCTTGGACCTGCATTTGTTGTTTGCAAGAAGAAGGGGTGCTTTTAAATTCTGCTCCTAAAATTCCTAGCATTCCTCCCCATATGATTATGAGCATTCATATTTCTTTTCCCCAAGCCAAGTTATCAAAGTGTTTCAATGAAAAATACTGGTGCCATGTTATTATGTCTATGTGATCTTCACAATAGCTCAAGATGAATAGAGCTTTTTTCACTTTATCAAAGGGAGAACTGTGTTTTTTAAGTACCTGACTTTTAAGCAGTATACTTGATTGATGTTTTTGAATGAATACTTTCAGTATCTTGCTAAAAACAGGGTTGCATTACATCTGAGAGGAGCTCATCTAACAGCTAGTCTAACAGCTCTACAAATGTGAAGCTTTCCATTTTTAGATAGAAAATGTCTGTCCTGGACCTTTGTTTTTTTCATCCCCACTGTGGGTCATTTGCGCCATTCCTGGAAATATCGTCTCACTCAGTAGCTTTTCGTTAAAGGAGGGAGTGAATTTGTCAGTGTTCTCATTGAAGGCTATATTTATATTTATCAAGGGTAGCTTTTACATATTACAGACTCCCTGCTGTATTGGGAAAGCCACGGTAAGCTGTCAGTCATCTATGCATCTTTTTGCCTATTGAATTCAAACAGCTCAGAAATGGCATTGGCCCAACAAAGAAACCAAGTGTCACAAGGCAGTTCATCTTCTTTGTAAGGGTCAAGCCCATGCTGATAATTTTCTAGTGTTTGCGTTTTATTACTAGCTGAAAACCAATAGGATATAGAAAGAGAAAATGCATCGTGTCATTATTAGACGAATTTTCATGTAAAGATAATTGTCACTGTATTTTCACATTTAACCTCTATGCATTTACTTGTCTGGTACAAATTCATTACTTACTAAGGAGAAGAGATTTCATTATGCCAAGATTCAATCTGTGTTTGCTGGTCTTGCTGATGATTCCTGCTATACCATTTGTTACACATTCTGCTCATCATACATGAGAAATTTGTAATCAAGTTCAAATTATTTTAAATATTTGAGACAATCATAGAATTTTGTTGTTTTCTCTCATGTTATGATATCAAAAGTTTTTTTTATAAAATTTGCTCCTATAAAATTTCCACAAATACACTAAGCAAAGGCTATGTGTTCTTTGTTGTTGTTTAGTCACTAAGTTGTATCCAAGTCTTTTGCGACCCCATGGACTATAGCCGGCCAGGCTCCTCTGACCCTGGGATTTCCCAGGCAAGAATAGCAGGGTGAGTTACCATTTTATTCTCCAGGGGATCTTCCAGACCCCCAGGGATCAAACCCACATCTCCTGCATTGCAGATGGATTCTTTGCTGCTGAACCACCAGGGAAGCTCTGTGTGTTCCATATGCCTTATAAAATCAGATAAAGTCCTTTAAAGTATGTTAAAATGATATGTTCTTCACCATCAAGGAGTAGATTCCTTGTAAACTCAGCTCTTCTTTCCTATTTATTGGTTCATTATTGGTGTCATTCATCAGGAGTGTGCTAAGTGAGATAGATAAGACATATTCATTGCCCTTTAGGAGTTTATTATACTATGGAATCTAAAATTTTCATGGATTTATTCTCAGTCTCCATAATACATATTGAATTAAATGTTGCATCAAGGGAGAAGATACTGGGAAATATATAGATTGATGTTTCATAAAGGAGACATAAACTTATAGGAAAGGTAATGGTATTGAAATCAAGAAAGGATTTCTTTCAAATCAAAACTGCAATGAGTTATCACTTCACACTGATCAGAATGGCCATGATTAAAATTAAAGCTGGAGAGGGTGTGGAGAAAAGGGCACCTTTCTACACCCCTGATGGGATAGCCACTATGGAGAACAGTGTAGAGGTTCCTTTAAAAACTAAAAATAGAATTGCCATATTACCCAGCAACCCTGCTCCTGGGCATATGTACTGGAAAAGATTAAAACTCTAATTTGAAAAGACACAAGTACCCTAAAGTTCATATCACCACTATTTACAGTAGCCAAGACCTGGCAGCAACCTAAGTGTTCATCATCAGATAAATGGATAAAGAAGATGTGGTACATACATACAGTAGAATACTGCTGCTGCTAAGTCACTTTAGTCGTGTCCAACTCTGTGCGACCCCACAGATGGCAGCCCACCAGGCTCCCCTGTCCCTGGGATTCTCCAGGCAAGAACACTGGAGTGGGTTGCCATTTCCTTCTCCAATGCATGAAGGTGAAAGTGAAGTTGCTCAGTCCTGTCTGACTTCGACCCCATGGACTGCAGCCCACCAGGCTCCTCCATCCATGGGATTTTCCAGGCAAGAGTACTGGAGTGGGGTGCCATTGCCTTCTCCACAGTAAAATACTACTTGCCATTAAAAAATGGTATAATGCCATTTGCAGTAACATGGATGGACCTAGAGATTTTCATACTAAGTGAAATGAGTCAGACAGAGACAAGTACCATGTGATATCACTTATACATAGAATCTAAAATATGAAACAAATGAAGTTACTTACAAAACAGAAACACTCAGAGGTATAGAAAACAAATTTATGGTTAGCAAAGAGGGAAGAGAGTATGAGGAGGAATAAATTAGGAGTCTGGGATTAGCAGATAGAAACTACTATATGTAAAACAGATATACAACAAGGTCCTGTGTATAGCACAGAGAATAATATTCAATTCCCATGATAAACTATAATGGAAAAGAATATGTGTATGATAAAGTATGTCCCCTATATACAAACCTTGCAGTTGTGAACTTTCAAAGATATGAGTGTACGTGTCAGCCCCTATATACCTGCTGTTGTACTGAACTGCTAAACTTTCAAGGCACTTACTGTGAGATTAAAAATGTTTTCTTTATTTTTTATGTTTGATTTTATGTATTATTTGTGTGAAAATTATTGTAAACCTATTTAGTTGATTGTGTTAGTTAGGTACCTGGGCTAACTTTGTTGGACTTATGAACAAATTGGACTTACGAACTGCTCTTAGAATGGAACTCATTCGTATGTAGCGGACTTACTGTAAAATTGAATCAGTTTGCTTTACACCAGAAACTAAGACAACATGGCAAATCAATGATACTTCTAAAGAAGAAAAAGAAAGACAGGCTTTCTTACTAGCCTTGTCCCTGCACACAATGAATTTAGATGAGTCACTAAAATCTTTAGATCGTGATGTCCTCAGTTTTGCACAATGGGAAGAGCTTATTTAATTTTTGCAACAATATCAAGTAATATAGAGGGTCAAACATTTAGCATATATTTTGCCTTTATAAAATTAGTGGAAGTCATATTTGCCACATAAATCAAAAAAGGAGAGAAAACAAGAACTGTGTTTAAAGAGAAACTAATAACTTGCCTCTCAAAGCAACTTTTAAGCTATTTTTACCATCTTCTCTACTATTCTAGTGGCTGCTGGACTAATTCCTAACAAGGCTGATTTATGAATTCTCTTTTTTCCCTTTTGTTAATTTTCAGATAGACTAAAAGAGAGTAATAGAAAAATGTAATTATCAGAAATGGAGGGGAAAATTAGAGTTTTTATAAAGGAAAGGAACTCTACACAAATTATTTCTGTGATTCAAAGCCAAAACAGTGTTTTGCACACAGTTCACAATAAAACTTTATTTAAATTAAAATAAGCAAAAATACCTGATGCTTCTACTTTAATAGGTATAGTATATATAAATATATTTTGTGGACGATGGAAAAAACTTCAGGAGCCATAGCTGATATCAAATGTCAAACTGCTCAAAGTAATTCTATTTGTTCTGCTACTTTAAATAACACAGAAAGGAAACCAGGATTCAGAGAAATAATGTTTAAGTGGAACAAAAAATCACAGGACTGGTCTGAAAGTTGANTCTTACAGGCTTCCCTGGTGGCTCAGACAGTAAAGAAACTGCCTGCAATGCACAAGACCATGGTTCAATCCCTGGGTTGGAAAGATACCCTGGAGAAGGGAATGGGTACCTACTCCAGTATTCTAGCCTGGAGAATTCCATGGACAGAGGAACCTGGTGGGCTACAGTCCATGATGTCACAAAAGGGTCAGACACAACTGAGCGACTTTCTCTACTACTACTACTATGCTACTCTTACACAGAAGAACTAGAATTTGAACCCATGCAGTCTGACTTCAGGGTCTATAACTATAATCATATCGTACAATGGTGAAAGCAGCAGAATGCTCTTGTGTTTGTCTTAAAGTTTGCATCTAATTCTAAAAAAGACAATAACAAAACTGACAAATATCCTTTTAAGTGGTCGGTCCAAATCAATTTCAGCTACTCACTACAAGATAAACCTTGTCACTATTGTGTACACTCCCTAACCCTCCATCCAGCACATACACACACTACAAATAATCTGATCCATATAACATTAACATTCAGAACCATCTTTAAACTATCTGTTCATGCTTGAAAAATAAGACCCCTACTCAATCATTTTTATTGTCAACAGAAATAAACATAAGCCTTCTGGTAGTAAGAGCGTTGCCTAATTAACTTTTGTGTTAATCATGCACTGGCTGCACTCTGAGCTTTTCTGCAACAAACTTTATATCATAAACTTTTAACTCTAGATATTCTTAAATATTTGAGAAGGATATTTGAATGAGGAGCTTGAGTGAGTGATGTCTAATGAATATGTATTTGTAGTCTCCCATCCTCCCACTTAAGGTAACTTACATCAAAATGCCTATCACAGAACCTGCATTCCTATATTAATCTCACCATTTGCTAAATGTGTTACTTTAGATTCTAAATAATTTTATGTCTAAAGAGTGATATATTTGGACTGAGAAAACCTAGACTCTTGTCCTGGCTTTTGAATGACCTTGGAAATGTCTTTTCTAGATTATGACCCTGAACATTGCAGAAGGGTCCTGATCCTGGCTAGCTCCCTGACACCCTCCTTCTCTCTTCTTGTCCTCACTACTCTTCAACCTACTTGAAAAATAGCTTTGTTAAGGATTAGTTAATAAAAGAAAAACTACACAGATTTACTTCGGTGACTTGTCTGCTCTGAAACCTGTTTATTTTATTTTTATATTTTTAGGGCCTTTATCTGGGAAAATCCCCTTAAACCTACCCACCCAGATCTTCTGCTTGACTTCTCTCCATTCAGGTTCTCATCTTAAATAACTCCTTTCCATAGGAAGTTTTCACTGGTTACCCTGTGTAAACCTGACTCAGCCCCCAACCTTACTCTCTTCTTAACAATCATTATTATCTGAAATTATCTTTTGGTTACACTTTGTTTGCATGCTGTTGTCTGTTTATCCCTGGCAAAATGATATTTCTATTAAAGCCCAGGCCTAGTCCACCTTTTTTAATGCATTATCAGTTCAGCTCAGATATTATAAAAGTGTGTAATTTATTACTGTTATTTTTCACATAGAGAAAGTGTTTCTCAGTCATCAGTTCGGTTGTCACCCAGTTGTGTCCGACTCTTTGTGACCCCATGGACTGCAGCACGCCAGGCTTCCCTGTCAATCACCAACTCCCAGAACTTGCTCAAACTTATGCCCATCAAGTTGGTGATGCCATCCAACCATCTCATCCTCTGTCATTCCCTTCTCCTCCTGCCTTCAATCTTTCCCAGCATCAGGGTCTTTTCCAGTGAGTAAGTTCTTCACATCAGGTGGCCAATGTATTGTAGCTTCAGTCAGCCTTATATCCTGATGCAAAGTAGATGGTCAATAAATGTAGATTTAATGGAGAAAAAAAATTACTAACATATCATTCTGAGACAAATAAGGTAACAGTTATCATGAGGATAAATAAGGTATCAGAGATGAACACATCTCCTGAACGTGAAGTACATTGCAAATTACTATTATTGGTTAGATCTAACACTTTTATATGACTTGCCCCAAGTTATAAGAGCTATTATGTAAAACTGTACTCTGAACCCAGACAGTCTGACTCAAAGGCCTATAACTGTGGTCATTTAACTGCAGTCACACACGTGCAACTACAGAAATTAGGCAAGATGGTAATGATCAACTACTGTAAACCAAACAATTCTTTCTTGATAAGCTCAAAACATTTCAGTAAATCAGGGCTTCCAGTAGAGGCCAATATGAGTTAGGAAAATTTGTAACTCATTTTAGGAACTTGGTATGGACCATTTAACTTTTTGTTAATGTCTAAGATCTCTTGGATTGCCATGGCTGGTTGGGATTGCCACAGCTGGTTGCCACAGTGAACCATTCTTCCCTTTTAACCTTACTTTGAAATGACTAAGGACACACCATGTAAGGACTCACTGGTGAAAAGAGTAGCCGGGAAGTAGCTTCATGAAGCCGGTAACTTTCAACCTACTTTTGCATGACCTCCAGAGAGAAATGTGGCTATATTGAGTCTGATTTCAGTATCAAAACATATTTGCCTGGTGTGAACTCTCGGGATTTAATGCACAGCTGTTAGAAAGAAAATGACTTAAGCAAAGCCATATGTCCATATGTGCTTATTTTATAATTGTTTCAGGCATTGCTTGACAAAACTGAGGGTTTTTTTTTTTTTAACCTTAAAATATTTTTTATATAACTTGCTTATATGAGTGCCAGTCCCAGAGCCTTTTTCATGATATAAGCAGGACATTATGTGAGTATGAGTTTTTCCTTTTCTTCCATCAGTGTCATTTTATGTTCATTTGATTTGTTTCCATAGTTCTTATGTAATGTTGAGTAAGTATTTCTTTTAGACTTAGAGCAAACTTATATTTTGTCTTCTTCATAAGTTTCTTTGTACAGTTTGCCCAGGATATATAGCTCTGAATTACTGATATTCCATCGAGAAAACAATGATAATATATTAGAGGAATTAAACACTAAATAAATTCAAATGTTTTAAAGTTTACTTTTGGTCAAATATGGTAACTAATGAAATGAGAAAAACTGCATTATAGAAGAATCATGATAAATATCTTTGAAAATGAAAAGTTTAGGTCTTGTGTAACAAACNACTGCATTATAGGAGAATCCTGATAAATATCTTTGAAAATGAAAAGTTTAGGTCTTGTGTAACAAACTTTGAAAGGAGTACTGGAAAAGTGGAAAAATCAGAATGCTGAGCAAGCTCAAAATTATATCATACAGCACAAAGGAAACAGGGTATTTTCAACCTAGGAAAGGAGAGATTGCAAAAAGACTTATTATTGCTATCAAATATTGGAAGAAAAATGTACTGAAGAGCCATGGGAACACATATTGTTAATAACACATTCTTTGGACCACTCTTTCAAAAGCAAGTGTTGTATTAGTAGGTGATGAGTTTTCCATAACTGTGATAGATGACTGTTGACTGAAGATGTTATAAGTGAAAACCAATCTTTCAGATTGACAAAATAAACTTCAGAATTTTTTCAAGTCCTGTGTGTTTGAGGAATGAAAATTTATTGGCAAGATCAGAATCCTAGATGTCAAAAGACCTGACATGTATAACTAGTTCTCTCATTGACCTTTGGCCACAACACTTAAGCACAGTTTTAATATGTTTAGTAACTCTTTTATGTCCAGAAAAGTGCTTAGATAGAATTGTACTTTGGAGCACCTTTGTTGAAAATTTTAAGTATTTCTCAATTACCTGGGACCTGACGGGGTTCAGCAGGCTGCCCCATACCAGTGCCAGGACCTGTGTGAGCCCCACCTTCCAATATACTTCTGGATACTCCTAACTCTGCTGAGTTTAAGGGGTTGACTAGATGCCTCAATAATCTCTAGAACTGACAGCACCTTATAAGGGTCCCAGATTTTGAGTCCAAGCCTGGCAAGTTAATTGCTCCTATTGACCAGCATGGCATTTCTTTCCAGATTGCATGAGGCTGGTTTAACATGCTGAATTTGATTGACCTTTGCTCGTGTTAGTCCCAGGATAAATTCAGGATGACCAGTGCTCCACTGTCAAACTCTGGACTGAAGCCATGTATGTAGCTTCATATGTAAGTTTTCATTCATCTGTTTTCCAGTCTTAACGAGTCTCTAATGTTCAGCAACTGAGAGCAACAGGACAAACACCAGAGAAATTTGACCTGTACAGTTCCCGCCATTGACACTCACAGTGGTCACCTATGCATTCTCTGTGGCATAGTCTCTGATAGCAGCAGAACCTATTTTTCTCAGGACTTCCATGGCTTTTGCTTCTCTAAAACAATGTGATCTCTTATCTGATGTCTTCTCTGGATCCAATCAATGCAGTGACATTGTGCTTCCCCGGGTCAGTAAGACACCCTAGATAAAGAACAGGCGTTCTTTGTGTGAATGAAACCACCTATGACTCTGCTATGCACTTTTTGTCTATCCTTCCACTGTTGGTTTAGGGTGGAAAACAATTATGACCAATAGTGAAATAAATTACCTGGTAATTTACCCTGTTAGGTGACCCCATGGTTCTGGGAGTGCTTATTTTACAGACTTTAACCTAGAGTCTGGGGAGGAAAGGATGTCTTTGCTGAAGGGCTTTCCTCATTACCATAAGCAAGGTCATACAGTTAGTCAGTTGATTTATTGGTGTACAATTCAACACACTGGCTGGTTCCTCAGGCAAGTCTGCGTATAGGCTACTCTTTGTTCAAAGTGTCCCTTACATTAAAAAAAAAAAGAAGAAAACAATTAAAATATCAAGGTATATGTTAAAAATTAAAACTGCTCTGATTTTTAGGGCTTTGTAAACACATAAAACAAGTTATATCGACATCCTCAATCAGGGAATGATGGATTTGAATAGTATTTAATGTGAGGACTTCTGATATTATAATGTCTTTATTCTTAAAACATTGAGCATAATGTGATTCAAGGGCAGAAGTGGCCATGAGTGTTGGTATTAAGTCTAGAGCAGAATCTGGGGGAACTGTAATATACTTGTGGGAGAAAAGTTGATAAATGAACTCCAAAGATGACACAAAACTTATTTGCCAACTTTCATACTGAAATGGGTAAGGAAGTGAAAGTGGTAGATAATCTGCCTGCTAGTGCTAGTGTAAGAGAAACAGGTTTGATCTGTGGGTTGGAAAGATCTCCTGGAAAAGGAAATAGCAACCCACTCCAGTATTCTTGCCTGGAGAATCCTATGGACAGAGGAGCCATGGGGTCTCAAGGAGTTGGACACGACTGAAGTGACTTCACTTCAGCTTCATACTAAAATGGGAGGAACCAGGGATTCAAAGATTGCACAGCATAGTGGATGCATATGTGTTTTGGTGTCAGATAATTTGACTTTAGAACTCATTTGTTATTTACTGGTGTAAAGTGACTTCACTTTCACTTTTCACTTTCATGCATTGGAGAAGGAAATGGCAACCCACTCCAGTATTCTTGCCTGGAGAATCCCAGGGACAGGGGAGCCAGGTGGGCTGCCGTCTATGGGGTCACAGAGTCGGACACAACTGAAGTGACTCAGCAGCAGCAGCAGCAGCAGCAGCAGCAGCGTCATTGGAGGGACTGATGCTGAAGCTGAAACTCCAATACTTTGGCCACCTGATGCAAAGAGCTGACTCACTTGAAGAGTCCCTGATGCTGGGAAAGATTGAGGGCAGGAGGAGAAGGGGATGACAGAGGATGAGATGGTTGGATGGCATCACCGATACAATGGACATGGGTTTGGGTGGACTCTGGGAGTTGGTGATGGACAGGGAGGCCTGGTGTGCTGCAGTTCATGGGGTTGCAAAGAGTCCGATACCACTGAGTGACTGAACTGAACTGAACTGAGTGTCATGTTGAACAGAGCCTCGGTGTATGGTTGTGCAAGTTATATACTGCCCAAGTTCTCCCATCCAGTAGATTTAGCCAATGATTGCCAGGAGACACTCAGAACTGCTTCTACCTGGAAGTAAGGAAGCTTTTTTCTCATTTCCACAAAGGCATTTTGTGTCCTGAGCATGCTAGTTAACATCTCTGAGACTCAGTTTCTTCATCTTAAACATGTACATAATACTATTTACTTTGTGGGCTTGTTGTGACCATTATAGAGAATGTACGTGGAGCACCTTCCACAGTACAGGCACCTGATCAGAGGCTATTAGAATAAGAGGACTATTGCTTTGTGCTTAGCTCTATGTACGAACAATTATACACCTTGTATAATGTCTTCAGGGAGATTATGAATTATTTGTGGAAAAGATAATGTGTTCATGAACCATATTGATTAAGAAAGGATCAAGGTGACCAGGAGAATAAAGTTCCATGGCAGAGGCTGGGGCATTTTACTGCGTAATTTACAAATGATATCTCCTTGAGGAAATGTTTTTGAGAAGTCTTTTGTTTAGGAAAAATGCGTATTCGTCATGACTAGTAATATGCAAACTGTCCCTTGAAAAGAAGCCTTTGATGAAATACACCAACACGTTAATAGCATAGAAGGAACACAGTGAGTGGGCTAGAGTTACAGAGTTAATCATTTAGACTCTTTCTCTCCTGTTTATCAGCTTAGTGCTCTTTAACAAGTTATTCACTGAGCTCCTCTTTCCTCAGAAGAAGAACCTAATGCTATAGAAGAACCTAATAAAATGGAACCTAACCCTTCTGCTGTGAGAGTCAACTGAGATCATGAATTAAATAAGTATAAACTATGAAAGCATTATTTTCATCATTGAGCAGGAGCACCAAAGGTGACTGACTTCATTCATTTCTGAATTTTCAGTTTTTCTGTAATGAATCTGAATTATATATGTAACATAAAAATATAAACAAGTATAAAAACATTTCTGTAAAAGGAAAACTGTGATTGTATGAAAGAAAGCAAGTATGTTTCAAATCAAAAGCAATAAAAATTTCTCTGGCTTATCTTAAATGGAGGGGAAAGAAGTACTTTCTTATGCATAACTTTTTTTCAAGCTATACTTGGTACCTCTATTGAACCACAGAATACTTTTATGGAACCATCGTCCATGTTCCCACTGAGCTAGTATAAAAGATGCCAAAAGAAGGGAAGGAGTGAGTGATTCTGGTTCAGATTTAGAAAGAAAATATAAGAACACGCAGTTATATTTGAATTTTAGATTAAAAAACTGAATGTAATTTTTTAGTGTATTTACAGTAACAAATACCCTATATGAAATTTGAATAATACTTGAACATAGATACTCAACTAGTATTCATTCCTTTATGAAATAAAAATTTAACTGGGCATTTTGTATTCTATCTGTCAAGGCTTCACAGTTCAGTTCAGTCGCTCAGTCATGTCTGACTCTTTGCGACCCCATGAATCACACCACGCCAGGCCTCCCTGTCCATCACCAACTCCGGGAGTTCACTCAGACTCACGTCCATCGAGTCCGTGATGCCATCCAGCCATCTCATCCTCTGTCGTCCCCTTCTCCTCCTGCCCCCAATCCCTCCCAGCATCAGAGTCTTTTCCAATGAGTCAACTCTTTGCATGAGGTGGCCAAAATACTGGAGTTTCAGCTTTAGCATCATTCCTTCCCAAGAAATTCCAGGGCTGATCTCCTTCAGGATGAACTGGTTGGATCTCCTTGTAGTCCAAGGGACTCTCAAGAGTCTTCTCCAACACCACAGTTCAAAAGCATCAATTCTTCGGTGCTCAGCCTTCTTCACAGTCCAACTCTCACATCCATACATGACCACTGGAAAAACCATAGCCTTGANATTCAAAAGTGCACTGGAACCTGGGGCTAGAAAGCTGTCAACACTTGGGATCTCACACGAGAGGTGCATGAATCTGGAGTGCATGTGGGGCCAGCAGCCCTGAGTGCCAGGAAGACACGTCCGCACTTGCCTCTCAGAGAGATCCACAAGGTTTCGAAAAGGGTCACGTCTAATATACTGAGCCTAAGTTAGTTTTATATAACTGAAGATTTGAACAGTGAAAGAACTATTCATATTCAAGATTACCTGTGAGAGGAACTGATAACACATGATTAGAATGTTCATTTGTTGATTGAAAAAAAAAATGCATTATGAAAAAATGGAAAAACCTTCCCATTCTACTTTTTATCATCAACATTTTTCATTTGGGTAAAGGAACATCTAGCTTGAGAATCCCTATTGCTTTATTTATTTTATGTTAATTATGAAAGCATTACTTCAAACACATTAGGAAGGATTCTTTATGTAAAACTTTTAAAAATTATTGTGTAGATTGGTTATGAAATTCTAATATTTAACATTTCTAATCTACTTCTTTGAAAAAAAATCATTTTCTTTGATGTGATAAAGAAAGTGTTTTAGCATATATTTGTTAGCAGAAGATTTTACCTCAGTATATTTTGGTGAGCAGTTTTTAGAGCAATTAATAATGCATTAACTGGAAAGTTATCATTGCTTTTTTTTTAATCAAATGTCTCACCACACCACTTTGTAATTTTACTCTCAGCCATCTGCCAACCTAGGTACTTTAACCACGTTTTATTTTATACATGTGACCTACTTTGAAAGTTTCAACATTTGTCTGGCTTTGTTTTCAACAGACACCAAATTCAAATAACTGAATGTGTGAATGTTCCACATTTTTATACAAATATAAGCACCACGGAAAATATACATACTATTATTACTTGAGAAATATTTCTTGTTAAACTGTATTTAGTTAAGTGCTTACTTCTCGATAAAGTAATCTGAACATTTGTTTCTTGGTTAAAAGAATACTTTCTGATGGCTGGAAAAGAAAAAAGCCTTTAAAATTTTCTTGACTTTTGGTTATCCTCAGACTTAGTGAAAAGATAATTTTTTCTGCACCCATTGCTAGTAGACATCCCGCAGATATGGCTTCAAGCAGTGAAGAGGATAAAGTTCTAGTTTTTTATGTCCACATGGTAGACATGAATAGAATATTTGATGGATCATATATATGACAAAGAAAACTTCTTAAGGTTTAGTGAGCACAGCAGTAGGCTGAAAAATGCCCCCAGTCCACCAAAGATATGCCCATGTCCTAATTTCTAGAGCCTATAAATGTTACCTTATTTGGAAAAAGGGTCTTTTCAGATATGACAAAGGATGTTGAGATGAGGAGGTCATCCTGAATTATCTGGGTGAGACTTGAATGCTATCAAAAGTGTTATAGAGAAAGGAACAGACACACACATAAGAGAAGGCTTTGTGAAGAAAAGGGCAGAGACCAGAATGATGTGGATACAAGCAGAAGAGGATACCACCAGAGCTGGAAGAGGCAAGGAGCATATTCGTGATTTTGGCTCATTGGAAATGTTGAGCTTTTGACCTACAGAAATGTGAGAAAATAAACTCATTTTAAGCCATCAAGTTTGTGGTAATATGTAAGGCAACCACCAGAAACTAATATACCACCCACTATGGTCAAGCCCTAAATATGTGGTAGGTGTTCTTGTTATGTTATCCTACTTATTCTTCAGAATTATTTATAGTTTTGATGCTAACAGCTCTGCTTCTGTGCACTGGTGCCAAATTGACTCTCTTTTGGAGACTGAGTTTTGGGTTAAGTAGAAAAGAATAGCTTTATTGCTTTGCCAGGCCAAGGGTAACACAGTGGCTCCTGCTCTCCAAAAACCATGTGTCCCAACCAGAGAGGATTTGGTGAGGAGTTTTATAGCAATAGTTCAAGGGTGGGGTCACTGACAAGAGTAGGGTGTGTGCAGGTCCTGTATTCCTCTAATGTGGTCTCAAGTAATCTTCTTAATGTGCTTGATGTGTTCTGGTTCCTTTATGTAGCCTCAAGTGGTCTTTCATTGGTATGAAGAATGCTGACAACTTATAGAGCTTAAAGACATTGTTATATATATATATATCCCTTGAGGTGGAATCAGGACCCTTCCCCAAGGCTGCACTATTGATTATTGGCTTCCCCTCTTTAGTCTTTGCATCCCTTCTCTTACAACTGTTTGAATTGGACCTTTGGATCAGGGAAATTCATGGAAGCCAAAGTCTGTATCCTACAAGAAAACTGACAGGGGACTGGAAGGCTTCTGCGCCCAGAAATCCCACAGAGTTTTGTTAGGTTTCAGTTTTTGGAAGATTATATTTATCCTAGGGATTCCCAGGTGGCACCAGTGGTAAAGAATCTGCCTTCCAATGCAGGAGACATAAGAGATGTGGGTTCGAACCCTGGGTAGGGAAGATCCCCTTGAGAAGAAAATGGCAATCCACTCCAGTATTCTTGCCTAGAGAATCCCATGGACAGAGGAGCTTGGCAGGCTATAGTCCGTAAGGTCGCAAACAGTCAGACATGAATGAAGCATCTTAGCACATACATATTTATCTTAATTGTACAGAGGAGGAAAATGAGGGAATTTACCCAGTGTCCCACAATTTCAGTACAGCATGGAAAGATGCAGTAATTTGTCTAAGTGAACGCAAAACTTATGGTGCATTTGCCTACTCATGTTTGGACACTAATGTATCATTCCTTTAATAACCACCCTAAACACTGACGGTGTCTCATTTAAATGTTGCTGAGGTAGATAGTAATGAAAAGAAGAGACAGCCATGGTCTTTTTTTTTTTTTTTAAGTATATCTTTATTTGGCTGTGCTGTGTCTTATTTGTGGCATTCAGGATCTTTGATCTTTATTGCAGCATGTGCGATCTTCAGTTGCAGCATGCAAGCTTGTTAGTTGTGGCATGTGGAATGCAGTTCCCTGAGCAGGGACAGAACCCCAGCCCCTTGGTTTGGGAACGCAGAATCCCAATTACTGGACCACCAGGGAAGTTCTAACCATTGTCTTAAATAAAGCTTTCATTGGTAATTGCTAGAGAAGGAATAATCATTATATATTTCCAGTATTTTTCTATTCTTATTTACCATGATAGCTATTATCACACAAACCTGGCCAGCTGAAGACAGACTGGTTACGTAGACTTTAAAATTGGTAGTGAACCCCAGAGTCTTGACAGCTGGAGTTTGAACTTGTGAAAATCTTAGCTATACTCACAAGACCAAGTCTGAGAAAGCCTGTTACTCAAGAAAATGATAGATTTTCACTTATGTTACCAAAGAAAAGAATAAAATCAGATTGAAAGTGATCAGCAACATGAACACATTAAATGTGTTCATTAAAAAGTGACTACATGAATGCATTTATGACATAAATGGTTTCCTGTTTTCATGTCAGTCAGTCAGTTCAGTCTCTCAGTCATGTCTGACTCTTTGTGACCCCATGAACTGCACCATGCCAGGCCTCCCTGTCCATCACCAACTCCCAGACTCCACCCAAACCCATGTCCATTGAGTCAGTGATGCCATCCAACCATCTCATACTCTGTCATCCCCTTCTCCTCCTGCCCCTAATCCCTCCCAGCATCAGTAACTTTTCAAATGGGTCAGCTCTTCACATGAGGTGGCCAAAATGTTGGAGTTTCAGCTTCAGCATCAGTCCTTCCAATGAATATTCTGGACTGATTTCCTTTAGGATGGACTGGTTGGATCTCCTTGCAGTCCAAGGGACTCTCAAGAGTCTTCTCCAACACCAAAGTTCAAATGCATCAATTCTTTGGCACTCAGCTTTCTTTATAGTCAAAATCTCACATCCATACATGACCACTGGAAAAACCATAGCCTTGACTAGACGAACCTTTATTGGCAAAGTAATGTCTCTGATTTTCAATATGCTGTCTAGGTTGGTCATAACCTTCCTTCCAAGGAGTAAGCGTCTTTTAATTTCATGGCTGCAGTCACCATCTGCAGTGATTTTGGAGCCCAAAAATATAAAGTCTGACACTGTTTCCCCATCTATTTCCCATGAAGTGATGGGACCGGATGCCATGATTTTCATTTTCTGAATGTTGAGCTTTAAGCCAACTTTTTCACTCTCCACTTTCACTTTTATCAAGAGGCTTTTTAGTTCTTCTTCACTTTCTGCCATAAGGGTGGTGTCATCTGCATATNTTCTTTCCACCTCTTTTTAATATCTTCTCCTTTTGTTAGGTCCCTATCATTTCTGTCCTTTATTGAGCCCATCTTTGCATTATATGTTCCCTTGGTATCTCTAATTTTCTTGAATGCATTTATGATACAAATGGTTTCCTGTTTTCACTTAATTTGACAGAAAATTACACTGTATTTCTCTTACCCATCCTTGTATTTCACTTGTAATATGCTAACAAAATACATTCTAACCTAAATCTGATTTTTTACTTATATCTTATAAAATCAGGTGTAGAGGTGACCAAGGCTGTTGCTAAATTATAAATCTGTCCTCAAATTACTTTCTCCTCGTTCACTGGTCTATCTTACTGCCTTTAGATTCAGTCTTGCTTTAGTTTTCAGGTCAGAATAGATTGCTGGGAGGAAGAACTATGTTTGGTGAAGAATAATCTTTAGCACAATTAGATAGAATCAATAGGTTGGATAATCCCAATCAATAGGTTGGATAATGACTAGAAGGGGTCTTTAATTGTAGGTGTTATCCAAAATATTAATTGGAATAAAATGAAGCCGTTCAAAAGAATACGAAGATAATGTTTCATTATATAAAATTTATGTTTTATATGGCTTTATTCACATGTACATAAATCTATCCATGAATTCATGGCCCATTGTTATTGAAGACACAGTGATTCTCCTTAACCTACTGTTGTTGTTCAGACAGTAAGTCACGTCCAAGTCTTTGCCATTCCATAGACTGCAGCATTCCTGGCTGCCCTGTCCTTCACCATCTCCTGGAGTTTGGTCAAACTCATATCCATTGTGTCTATGATACCATCAAACAATCTTATTCTGTGTCATCCCCTTCTCCTCCTGCCCTGCATCTTTCCCAGCATCAGGGTCTTTTCCAGTGAGTCAGTTCTTAGCATCGGCAGGGGATGGCCTAGGTATTGGAGCTTCAGCTTCGACATCAAGCTTTCCAATGAATATTCAGGGTTGATTTCCTTTAGGATTGACTGGTTTGATCTTCTTGCTGCACCAGGAACTCTCAAGAGTCCTCTCCACAGCCTGCTAGGCTTCTCTGTCCATGGGATTCTCCAGACAAAAATACTAGAACGGGTAGCCATTCCCTTCTACAGATCTTCCGACCCCAGGATTGAACCTGGGTCTCCCACATTGCAGGCAGATTCTGTAGCATCTGAGCCATCAGACAAGCCCCCTTAACCCACTAAGTTAAGTCATAATCTTTGCTCTTGATGAAGCTGGACCTTCATTTTTCTTAGGCTGTATCCACTGAACTGACCCTTTTTTTTTCTGAGTCTTATGAAATCTGATCATCTGTCATTTGCCATTTGGATACTGTTGCCTCATTTCATGACTTGAATTGTGATTTCACTTACGTCATTTATGTAGCTTCTCTACATAGCCAAGGTTCACTCTGTGTTCAGTCTTTGGAGTGGTTTGTCTGATCTCCTTATATTGTACACAAAACAGGTGCCTTCTCTGCTGGGTAATTTTGTCAGTCTGCTTGGCTTGGCTGCTTTCTCTCTCTCTCTCTCTCTGGAGCATGCTCGCCTCCTCCATCAGCATCCTCCTCTAATTTTCTGTGGCAGTAACAATTATAGAGTATTTTCCTCTTGGCAGAAAAAGTTACTTTTTAACTAAAAATAGATTCTGCCATGAAAACTGCCATGACAGTTGCTGACAACATCACTTTGGCAGCAGTATCTTTTTATCTGTGAGGTCAATTTATATACTGTAAAATGCACATATCTTAAGTTCTCAGCTTGACAAATGTTGACATCAAGATATGGAATTTTTTCATCACCTAATGTAGGTCCCTTATTCCCTTTGCTATCAACCCATCCCATTCCCCAGGCAATCACTATTCTAATTTTATCACATTGATTGGTGTTGCCTGAGTTTGAACTTCATATAATGGAATAATGTATCCTACATTGTTAATACATAATACATGCATTATGAATCTTTTGTGCCTAGCTTATGTTGCTCATTATAATGTTTTTGACATTTTTGTTAATAGATGAATGGCCTTCTATTCCATGACTATCCTACAGTTAATTCTGCTATTGATAGATATTTGGACTGTTTTCAGTTTGGGATTGTTATGAATAAAGTTGGCTTGACTATTCTTGCACAGGAACATACCTAAAACTGGAATTGCTGTGTTGCAGATCAGTTTGTTTAAATTGATGAGGAACTGCAACATCAGTATTGTAAGGGCAATTAAAATATTTTAAGGCCACTTTGGACAGGAAATAAGAGTTCAGATCCCTGTAAAAACACGAAATCAACACAGTGACTTTTATTTCTAAATGTTTGAGACTGAGTGTTGAACGTTTAATAGAGAAAGAAAAGCAGGATTGTCATACGCCTGACTTTAGAAACTCAACTTGCCTCATTACAGGTTGGGCTATAAGCAAGGATGCTTTTCTTAACAGCAGGAGATTTTCTTACCCAAATGACTTTCCTTGACACCAAATATTTGTCTAGTGCCATGTCCCCACCTTCCTCCAGTCTACTCTGTCTTGCTGCAAATATATTGCCATGTCTAATAGTTAATTCTTCAATTTTGACAAAAGTAATTCTATGAAAGGGCTGCCCAGGTGGAACTAGTGATAAAGAATCTGCTTGCCAATGCAAGAGATATAAGAGATCCAGGTTTGGTCCCTGGGTTGGGAAGATCCCTTGGAAAAGGAAATAGCAACTCACTACAATAAATTATTGCCTGGAAAGTCCCAATGAAGAGAGGACCCTGGCAGGTTACAATCCATAGGATTGCAAAGAGTCAGACATTACTGAAGCAACTTAGCACTCATGCATGCTCAGTTCTATTTAAAAAAAAAAAAATAGAAGAAGCTGATTTAATCCTTCTTTATCTTATTTGTGGCAGATAACCTGTTTGGGAAATTTGCTCTGGTACCTTCCCATGGACTTAACAGGAAAAGATGGCAAGTATTTGTTGCCTCTTTCCCCTAAGGACTCTCTTTCCCTTACTCTCACTGAATAGATAAGAGTCTTAGGGAAATAAATGATGGACTGAGACTGATTGAATTCTAGGCTTTGAAAAAAAGAGAGATGACTCTGAGAACATATCTATTCCCTAAATCTTGAAAATTGGGTGCTTTGAGTTTTGAAACAAACCTGCACTCCCAATTTCCACATTGACCCAGAGGTGGTAGGAACATTTAAATAAATATTTAGACTGGAGACTGAAATATTAGTAGTAGAACTGTGGGAATCATAGCAATGAAAATTCTAGGTGTTGGTTCATAGAATCAACAGAGTAAGGCCTTTGAATGGTCCATGCAGTCTCAGACAGTGAACATCTTTGTGGAGACCATGGCATAGAGATTTATGGTTTTTCTTCAAGCTTTCCTAAGTTAGTAAGTACAACTGCATGACTCTAAGTAAGGGAAAGGATCTCCTGCAAAATGACTGACTGAATTTCTCATTAAACATTTAAGGAGAGGTCAGAGATAAGGAAGTCCAAAGTCAAACTGAACTCAATTTGGAACATAGAGGGAGAGAGTTCATGCACTCATGTGTTGAGAATCAGGTTTCCCTGGTGACTCAGATGGTAAAGAATCTGCCTGCAATGAAGGAGAACAAGGTTTGATCCCTGGGTCAGGAAGATCCCCTGGAGAAGGAAATAGCTACCAACTCCATTATTCTTGCCTGGAGAATTCCATGGAGAGGAGCCTGGTGGGCTACAGTCCATGGGGTTGCAAGCAGTTGGGCACAATTGAGCAATTAACACTCACTTCACTTTACATTTTACAGTGTTGACTCTGTTAGAGTTTGACCATATGCTCTTATGGAGACAGACCATCCATGTTGAATTTATATCACTTTATCTTTCTTATTTTTCTTTATGACAATACTATCTGATGTAATGCCAATTGTATGTCTGTTTACTGCTTTTCTCTCTTACTAGTTTTAAGCTCCATAAAGAAAGAAGCTTTTTCTTTCTTATCCACTGCTCTATTTGTTGTTGTTCAGTCACCAAGTCGTGTCCGACTCTTTGTGACCCCATGGACTGCAGCATACCAGGCTTCCTGGTCCTTCACCATCTCCCAGAGTTTGCCCAAGTTCATGTCCGTTGAATCAGTGATGCCATCCAACCATCTCATCTTCTGTTGTTCTCTATACCCCATATTTAAAATAGTGCCTGGCATATCGTTGACACTGAATAAATACTTAATGACTGAATGAACAGTATTCAGAAATTCTCATAGTAAGTAGACAGAAATAGTGATGATGTCAAAATATTTAGTATTTAAATATTGGCAAGAGGTAGCTCTCTATGAAATAAAAAATAATTTTCTGGATTTCTTCAAAATAGTGCTATATGATCATTTTATATTTTGCTTTAATGTTCTCTTCAATTTATTTAATACCTTTGCTTTCCTTCCCTGGCTTATCTTTGTTCAGAGATGGCCCTTCTGGAGTGTATCAGCAGCTGGGAAGGTGTATGATTTTATCAGTTTATTTCTTTTACAATCTTAGACTTCTAGTCAGTCTGAAGTGATCTTGTTTATGTACCTCTTTGCATATCAGTAATATACCTTGCTATTTTTAATATATCTTGATGTATATACTTTTATCCTCCCTATTTCTGATTTTCCAAAGTAATAATGGATCATTTTTATTTTGTTTGTTTTTCCCTTTTTTATTTTTTAAATCATGAAAGTATGATAACACATTTACAGGAGACTTGGAATATACAGACCAAGTTACATATAGTTCTGCTATATATTACAATTATTTTTTTAAGTAGCTAAATTAAGATTTTTAGTTGGAGTTTCAATAGCAAACTCTCAAAAATTAATAGAATGAATATACAGAAAAATAGCAGGATAGGAGATCTGAAAAGTACTATGGACCAATTCAACATAATTAAGATTTATACAATTTTTACACTACAGTAGGATAAAAGTTCTCTTCAAGATCCCATAGACTGTAAACTTGGAGACACTGGAATGTATCCAGGGACATAAAGCAAGGTGCAAAAATTTAATGGTCTAAAAGTATTGAATCATACAATCTATTCTCTTTATCACTGTAAAATCATGTTAGAAATCAATATCAGAAGATATTTGAAAATAATCCATATATTTTCAGGTACAATGTGACTTTTACCAAGAGCGATCTTTGTGGTAGATATTTAATATTCTTTACATCTATAGTCTATATGATATATTTACACTGATGTCAACATGGCATTTTTAATGTACTCTGAAGCATAGAATTCATGCTAAAGGGATTAAGACAGCTCTCTTTATTTATCTAGAATAAAAAAAAAATGTGAGGTGGGAGGAAATTGTGAGAATTTAAGAGAAGGAGTGTCCAACATATCTGGAGCCAGATTCCACCAGATTCTTCCCAGCAACGCATACTGCCTAAAGAAAAGAGAAAATCATTGAGCTCTAAGACTTTTCTTTACCCTGAAATCTCACCAGGTCATATGTCTCTCCAATGGGATATATTCTCCTTCCTTTGTTATCTAGTGCATGCATGCTAAATTATTTCAGTCATGTCCAACTCTTTGTGACCCTTTGAATTATAGCCTGCCATGCTCCTCTTTCCATGGGATTCTCCAGGCAAGAATACCAGAGTGAGCTGCTATGCCTTCCTCCAGGGCCTCGTCCCAACCCAGGGATCAAACCCATATCTCTTATGTCTCCTTCATTGGCAGGTGGGTTCTTTACCACTGAGGCATCAGGGAAGCCCCTAGTTATCTAGTACTTAGTAAAAGATCTTCCAAGTATGAATGTCTTAATCCAACTATAATGATTTGATATCTTTCACATTTTATCTAGGTCAGGAATTTGAAGGTGACTTGGCTGGGAATTTTTGGCTCAAGGTCTCTCCTGAGTTTAAATGCAGCCAGATACCAGCTAGGCTACAGCCACCTGAAAGTTTCATTAGAGCTGAAGGATCCACTTTTAGGAGAAGATTCTGTTACAAAGCTGGCGTATTGGTGCTGGACATTATGAAGAGGCTTTGGTTCCTTTTCACACAGGCCTCTCTGTGGGGCTGCTTGAAATCCTGACATCATGCTGAGTTTTCCACAGAGTTAAGTGATCAAGAAAAACACACACACACACACACACACACACACACACAAAAAGCAAAAAACCTAAGCAGAAACTGCAACGCCATTTATGCTATAGCCTTGGAAATCACAATTTTACTAAGTTTCTCAGCCCCTCCTGTTTCAATGTGGAAAGAAACTAGACACAATATTATTACAAGGAGACAGTACATATTAGAGTCCATCTTGTGGACTGACTTCTACAATTTTCCTAACTAAAACTGTCTCTAGACAGAATTAAGGCGAGAGAAAGCAAAAACTTATTTCCCAGTTGTGAATGCCCACTTTATTAGTCTTAACGGTATTTTTTCTGCTCTCTGAACTGCTAATCAAAATCTACAGTCTCTAACCATATGATTCCTTGAGAGAATTCAAATGATATTCAAATAGACATGACGGAGATCTAAATATAAAACACTAAAGTACTTTTTTCTTCCCTTAATTTTTTTCAAATGTCAGTATTGGTAAACTCACCTGTTCTAATTTACTTTATAAAGGGGAGAAATAATAGAGCAATAATTATACCACATTTCTTAATTTTCTTAATTTTCTTTTTCTCTCTTAAATAAATTATCATTTTCTGTCTTAATTTTCCTCAAGTCTCTAAGCCTCCTGTCTTCTCAACTGTCAGGTGATGACCTTGTCTCTTAGTTCCTTAACAATGAAACCCACTTTTAAATTAATTTTCCTACATCTGCACTCATTATTAGAAAATTAATGACATATTGGTGCTGGGTATTATAACTCCCATTATTAGAAAAAAAAAAAAAAGATCATTCTTTAGCTACTATTGGCCCTTCCCCTCATGTACTAGAATGCATAATCTTTTACCCATGGAATCTTCTCTATAATCTGGTTTCTTTCTTTCCTCCATTTCAAGTTTTTCTTTTTGGGGTCCTTCCTCTCAGTTAAGAACATACCATTAATTTTCCCATTTTATTACATTTTACTTGACCTCACACTCATCTCCAGATGTTGCCCTTTTTTCTTTTCCCTTTTAAGAAAGCTCTCCAAGAGTATATTAATACTTGAAATCTCCAGTCCCTCCTGTTACATTCTCTCTTGAACTAACTTCTTTCAAGCTTTTTATTCTCGTGGTTTCACTGAAACAGCTCTTGTAAAAGGCCAGTAATAACCATCATATTTCTATGTTTAATGGTCAGTTCTAAGTCCTCTTTTTACCTGACTAATCAGTAATATTTGACACAACCAATCACATCCTCCTCAAAATATTTTCTCCATTTGTCTCCCAGGCACCAAATACACTCCCACATTTTCTACCTGTCACAAAGGCTGCTTGTCTTCAGTTTGTGCTGTTCCTTCTTTCTCATCTATCTGATTTCTTCACAACAGTATATAACAAAAACAATTACAGTCTCAGGAGTTTACAGAATCGAAGTCTATATAGAAAAAAAAGAAACTTGAAAATTGGAGAATTTAATATGCTCTCAACTCATGACAAAGAAAAAAAAAGGGTATCCAAAATATATGGGTAACATGATTTTAATGCTCAAATAATATAGACTAGCTAAAAACAAGCCCTGGCTGACATTTACTGAAAAAGGTCTCTGGACTCCCATGCTGGGACATAAAAATGATGAGTTGCCACATCCATGCTCTAAAAGAGCCTTCTTTCTACCAGATGTATAATTGTTCACATCCCTTACAACCTTACTCATAGACTTAGGATCTTGTGGATTTGTTTACATTATTTTGTTTTCACTGTTTGTTTCTGTTAGAAGAAAATAATAAGAAAAAACAAGGAGAAGAGCAAACATTTCTGCTGCCACTAGTGTTTAAAGATTTTCCTGTGGGCCTCCAGTATTGCATATGTACTATGAGTATAGAAAACTGAGGGAGAAAGAGATTAACAGTAGGTCATGATGATGCAGGATCTAGCATTTTAGGTGAAATTACTGGACAACTGTGGGTTAGGAGAGAAACTCACTAACAAAGTTTTTGGTTATAGGTAAGATGTATGAAAATGTATGTTTGGGGTTTGCCAGAAACTCTGTCAATAAATGGTGTATACACTTCAACATTTAAAATGTATTTACCGTTAATTATTTTAATATGTTAAACTATGCCAGTATTAAAGAATTGAGTAAGAATAGTCTATAATTTTTTCTATGTGGGGAATGTGAGTATAAGAATAAAACTCTTGATCAAATAAAAATAAGAGTTTTATAGCACACACACTGATGAAGACTTGCCTTAGCAAGAATGATGTGACTCTCAGCTAGTTACTTACTTTATAGCCCTTGATTAGGTTTCATTGTTATTTCAAAGATGAGTAAGTACCAGTATCATATTATTAGATGTGAAGGCATAATAGGAGTTCTTATGAAAAACATCCGACCATTTTGCTTGTAGAATGTCCATTATCTTTAGCAATGCAAATCCTCTGTGACATTTGCATTAAGTTATTTGCATTATAATGTACCCTCTCATTCATTTTTATCCCTAATTCATAATTGGGACCCATTTTGCTTAGAAGAGGATTAGGATCATCATTATTAGGAAAACATTCCTTCTTATTTAGAGTCAATGAATTCACTAGAGATTTTGCCTGCATGATGATTACTTGATTAGGTACACCTGGAAAATCATAACAGGAAAGAGCCCGAACAAGAGGGAACCTTATTTTTGCTGTTCAGACATGTTTAGGCATGTCTGAAGATACTAGGGATGCTCAAGCTATGGAAATCAAGCTATTTAGTTAAAACATGAATCCATGACCCTCACTGACACTGGTGTTCCCATTGCAGAGACCTGAATCCTACTGCATTTAAACTGAACAGAAGCTAGGGCTAAAATAATAAGAGTAGGTAGGAAAGTAATTTTTAAAGTTGAAATGGATAGAGAATTTTGATGTAAAATACCATACATATACAAACTACTTTGACAAGAAGTATTAAGCCTATAGCAATTTTCTGGGGTACAAATATAAAAAGTTAGGTTTTTTTCATACCTAGGTTAACAATTACTTTTTAAAAAGTATTATAGTAAATAAACATGATACTATTCCTGCTAAACATTTTACTGAAGCTAGTATTTGCAATAAATTAAAAGACTTAGGAGGACTATTATAAATGCTGGTGGTGGTTTAGTGGCTAACTCGTGTTTGACTCTTGTGACCCCATGGACTATAGCCCTCCAGGCTCCTCTGTCCATGGGATTCTTCAGGCAAGAATAGTGGAGTGGGTTGCCATTTCCTTCTCCAATTATAAATGCTAGTGAGAAGTATATATTGGTAGGGTTATTAGGTAATTATGTTATAACTCATCATCTGAGTTGTTAAGCTATCATGATTTTCATCTTATGAATTTTTTGAATTTTAGTTTGTAGGCTGTCTCTCATAGGAATATCATTATTTATTTATCAAGAGTCTAGTAGCCTCCTTATTTAATTATTTTATAATACTAAAGAGCTAATATTATAAAACATGGAAATGATAGCATTATTCTACAATGGAACATATATTCCTTGCAAATCTGGAATGGATTTGATGAGACACAATTTTTTTCTGCAAAAACACACATAGTTTTAATCTATAAATTAATTCTGATAGAGTTAGGTAATATTTATAGTTTGTCATTCATAATTGGTAATATTTATTGTCTCTTACTTGCTAAGAATGTTGGCTTGAAACTAATTAGAGTGGGTTTTATTCCTTTCTTTCTTGATCTTTATGGTTTTTTCTGGTGGGTTATTTGAAAGCATGATGTGATGGGAAGCATCTGTGAAGTGACTCAATGTCTATTGTAGTAAGCTCTTGTGCTATTTTTGTTTTAAGGTGAAACCCTGTCAGATTATTCATACTTTATTATCATTGCTGTTTAGTGGACAATGGCTTCATAGATGAGTGTTTCATGTTGTGTTAGTGCCTGCACAGGCTGAGTATCACCACTGCATATCAGAAAGGCCAGGAAAGGAAATTAAATTGTTAAATCTGAAATAATTCTTGGGCTTTGCCTCATATAAGGTGTAGCATATATGTTGAAAATCATGGGAATAAGTAAACAAAGGCACCTATGGTAATAAATACTGCTTCTGTAGATAGATGTGATAGAAATGAGCAACAACATAATATGTATCTTTTAGAATAATATATAAAAATGAATTAGATAATTCCTTTCATGGCTGTTCACAATAAGTAGGAAAATAAAGTCTATGGTTCACAGTATAGCTGGTAATTATAAATTACTTCATTCTTATAGTTAGTCAAAGACTTTTACCTCTATTAGGACAATAATAATTATGGCAATAATTATAGTAGCAGAAATGATATATGCTTGCATATCTATTTCAATACTTAGGGCATAATTATAATGTTGGGCATGTAGTATATCAGTTCAGTTCAGTTCACTCACTCAGTCATGTCCGACTCTTTGCGATCCCATGAACTGTGGCACGCCAGGCCTCCCTGTCCATCACCAACTCCCGGAGTTCACTCAAACTCACGTCCATCCAGTCGGTGATACCATCCAGCCATCTCATCCTCTGTCATCCCCTTCTCCTCCTGCCCCCAATCCCTCCCATCATCAGAGTCTTTTCCAATGAGTCAACTCTTCGCATGAGATGGCCAAAGTACTGGAGTTTCAGCTTTAGCATCATTCCTTCCAAAATTCCAATGGATTGGAATTTCCCAGTGACTCAGACTATTTTTATGCAACTAAATAATTTTTTACTTAAAAATATAATACTTGAAATTATTCCAAAATTACATTCTTCAGGGTGTGTAATTAATCAGAATAAATATTAAGCTAAGGTCTCCACCTCCTGCAGAATCAAAAGGTTCTATTTGGCTAAAATAATCTCTGCTGCAATTATGGAAAGTATTACTACTAATAAAATAGCAATAGTCAATATGAATCAAAGTAGTTTCTGGTATTATGATGTAAAAGGTGGCATTATGTTAGTTAGATGCAATAATATATTAATGGTGCCTAACATTGATGAGACTTCCTCCTTTAGATAAGAGGAATAGATAAATCTATTGCCCCTACAGGTGTTAGATTGTCAACTAATGAAAAGGCACATAGTTCACTTTGTTCTTGCTTTGACTTCTGCTGTTGATGATGCAAGTGGTAAAAGGAATCATGGGAGTAATAATCTATAGCTTATTTATGTATTATAATGCTATATCTAATGCACTTATCATTACTGCTATTAATGGGTTTCAAAACCCTCCAACCATGGTGGCATTGCTATAAAGATTTATTACTAAGACCTGAATAATAATAATCAATGATAAATTTAAGTAGTTCCCAATAAAAGCTTCATTTATTATAAGCAGCCTAAATTAGCTGTCTGATTAGTCATCTGTACTATTCTATTCTATTTTAAAAACCAAGTAGTCAATATACAGAGGTGACAACTTTGTGATTTATTGAGAATAGCAGAGTGAATAAATTTATGTAAAATTGCTAATAATAAACTTTATAGCAGATATAAGGACAGAGACTAATTCTTCATATTACCAAGTTGGGATGTTTAACATATACTGAATTACAAATTCCAAGAAGCAGTTAAATAAAACCTTGTGTTGGCTTCTCCTGCTTCTGTCTCTAAAAATTAAATATAGATCAAAGGCAGTATTTAGGGAAGGTAGTTGTAAATAACAAACATGCATATATTTGTAATTATTACTACATATAACAGAATAATTACTAATGTGGAAATTATGTTATACACAGAGTGTTCTGACTAGGGCATACTCTGAACTTAACTGATTATATAGCTAAGCTTGAAATGGACAAATTAGTATTTTGAAGTTTAACTCTGTTAGTAGATATGGTCTTAGAGTGGACATTCAGATTGCTAAAGTCAGTATAATACTAGGTTATACAAATATTGATAAAGTTAGAGGTCAAAGTTGTTCTTTGATTTATCATTTTATGACATTTGTAGTTGGTTGAAGTCCACGAGGACCTGCGATATTTGATTCTTTCTGAAATGTAATGTGACCTAAATTTTTTGTTGAAGCATTAAGAAGGCCAAGCAAGTATAATTGGGAAAATTGATAAATATTAATTAACTAAGAACTTGTTTGTTAAAATAAAAAAGTTGATCTCCTGAAAACAGTTTTAAATTTACATTACTGGATTCTATTACCTCGATGAGCCCAATTCTTGACTTATATAATATGTAATATCTGTCTCTTTTGTGGAATCGACCTCATTTCTTAAGTCCTTTCATACTGCGAGACATCTTTGTTTAGAGAGGAACTAAAGAGAAGTGCTCTGATTTGAACTCAGCTCACATAGAATTGTTAATTAGGGAATGAAAGAACCTTTTAAATAGAGGTTACATCTTTAGAATGTCTGGACATAACAATAAAACCACAAACTTTAACATTGATTTGACCTTTAAAATAGGACCTTATTGTTTCCATTTGAGGAATCTGTTTCATTGGTGAAAATTTTTGAGTAAATTAATAATAGTTATATATTTAGAATATTTAGTCTAGATTTGATCATCTGTTGGCCTTACTATACTGAGGTCACCTCAACCAAAATAATTAATTCAATTTATTAGTTACCTTGACAACTACTTTTCATATTCAATTAATAATGTTAAGTTTTATGGGTTGTTTTAGCAAGTAGAGGGAAGGCTGAATATTTATGAAGTTACTTTAACTTCTTTTAAGCTTTACTGCATTTACATTTTAGGTTGTTGTTTAATTGCTAAGTCATGTCCAATCCTTTGAGATCCCATGGGCTGTGGCCTGCCAGATTCCTTTGTCCATGGGATTTCCCAGGCAAAAATACTGGAATGGGTTGCCATTTCCTTCTCCGACTTTTTAGGTTCATAGTATATTAAGCAGACACATTCAAAATTTTTCTCAATCTATTCTCTAGAAATAGCTTATTTTGGCAAAGGATTATGCAAAAAGTATTTATTATTAAGTTAATTTTTTGTTCCTACATATTTAGTTAACCCAGTATGGTGTTAAGAGGTGGTTTTGCTTGTAGATAGTTAGTATGATTGTGCTGGTGTGCATTTTTGATTGTGATTGAGTGATTACTGTCTGAGGAAGGTTTTATTCTGTTTCAAATGATTTGTCCATCTTCTGAATAATGTTTAAATTGACACTGGATTGATTCTTCTTTAGGTAAATTCATTTTTTAAAATTTAAGTTTATTTATTTTAACTGGAGGCTAATTACTTTACAATATTGTATTGGTTTTGCCATACATCAACATGAATCCACCACGGGTGTACACATGTTCCCCATCTTGAACCCCTCTCCCACCTCCCTCCCCATACCATCCCTCTGGGTCATCCCAGTGCATCAGCCCCAAGCATCCAGTATCATGCATTGAACCTAGACTGGTGATTCATTTCTTATATGATATTATACATGTTTCAATGCCATTCTCCCAAATCATCCCACCCTCGCCATCTCCCACAGAGTCCAAAAGACTGTTCTATATATCTGTGTCTCTTGCTGTCTCGCATACAGGGTTATCATTACCATCTTTCCAAATTCCATATATATGCATTAGTATACATACTCTATTGGTGTTTTTCTTTCTGGCTTACTTCACTCTGTATAATAGGCTCCAGTTTCATCCACCTCATTAGAACTGATTCAAATGTATTCTTTTTAATGGCTGAGTAATACTCCATTGTGTATATGTACCACTGCTTTCTTATCCATTCATCTGCTGATGGACATCTAGGTTGCTTCCATGTCCTGGCTATTATAAACAGTGCTGTGATGAACATTAGGGTACACATGTCTCTTTCAATTCTGGTTTCCTCGGTGTGTATGCCCAGCAGTAGGATTGCTGGGTCATAAGGCAGTTCTATTTCCAATTTTTTAAGGAATCTCCACACTGTTCTCCATAGTGGCTGTACTAGTTTGCATTCCCACCAACAGTGTAAGAGGGTTCCCTTTTCTCCACACCCTCTCCAGCATTTATTGCTTGCAGACTTTTGGATTGCAGCCATTCTGACTGACGTGAAATGGTACCACATTGTGGTTTTGATTTGCATTTCTCTGATAATGAGTGATGTTGAGCATCTTTTCATGTGTTTGTTAGCCATCTGTATGTCTTCTTTGGAGAAATGTCTATCAAAGTTGAACTTAAAGTCTGCTTTGGATAACCATCATCAGCTGGTTCAGTTTGATTTTTTTTTTAACCTCTGCCTGTTAATTATTTTTATTATTTTGTCTCAGAGGAAAATTTTGCCATATGAATTGCTTACAGTAGCTTGTATGTTTTCCATCTGTGTTTTGAGTTAAAGTTCTCTGTTTTTTACATTCTAGTTAATTCATTAATGCCTAAGTGTAAGAGTTACTCTTTCATTCCTTTCCTGGTTTTTGGCCTGTGATGAGGAAAAATGTACTGCTGAACTCACGAATATTGTGTTTAAATGTCACTGGGTCAAGAGCTGGGGATTAAAGATATACATGATCATGGAATGAAAAGCTGGTGCCTGGCATGCTTATGTCTCAGTTTCTTATCCTTCATGTTGGGAATCATTCGGGCACTGTGAATAGTCATGTACTCTTTAGGTAGTGCGGGGTTCCCTTCAACACATCCACCTCCAGCAGCACGTGGTGAATCTTCCTCAGATCTGTCTCATCAGGTTCCTACTTGTGAATCAGCCCTTTGGTACTTTACCAGATGCGGTGTATCTGCTACCTCCAGAAGCACTGCTCACTCCACCTTGAGTTTCACGCACTGAGAAGTTTGGGTTGAAGTTCACTGGGTTGATGCAGAACTTGGCCTGGAGATGCAGAGGGGAGCCTTGGGCACTGCTCCCGCCTCTCCTATCACCTGTGACCTCTGAGGATTACAAGTTTACTTTGGCAACCAAGCCATCTTGTCAGGCTGAACAGGAAGGAGGTTGGAACTCCACCTTCCTCCCTTCCAGGACGTTCCACTTGCTATATCCTGTCGGTTGGCTGGTAGGAGCAGAAGTGGGTGACTTGCTGGAACTCTTTCCTCTTTTTAAGTTTATCTTTTTTTGTTTTTCCCCTTTAACTTTGCGGTAGTGTCTTTAACATTTAAATTAGATTTTTTCTTCCATGCTATACTTTTAGATATTTGGTATAATTATTAGTCATAGTTATAGTGCTTTATTAGTAGTAATTATAATCTTTAATTTGAGCTAGGATTGGTTCAAAGTGGTTTCAAGTTTAGTTTAAATTCCCTAAATGCATGCTTTGTGTTTTTAGTGTAAATTGTACTTTAGTTTGCCCAAGTGAGTTTCTAGTGTACTTGTTATTGTATAAAATTTTTAGATAAGTATGACTTATTTTTTATTGACATTATGTTTGGATTTTTCTATGTGGAAGACAAGCTATGTGCACTCTTCCAGGCCTGATTCAGTTGACTTTTTATTGTTAATTTGCTTTTAGCTTCTTAGTTTCCAAAAAGGTTCTGTTAATGGACTCAGAGAATGTAGCTTATTCTCTATATGTAGCATTGTTATGATAATTCTTGTTATTATTTCAAAACCCTCTGTAGTGTTTGCCAAAATGGCATTATCTTGGTTAAATCAGCAAGTGGTAATGAAGATTTACAGATTATAGAACAGGGTTCTGTAGAAGAGTTTAATGCATTGCAAAACATTTTCAGTTTTGAGCTACAGCTAGTAGTACTTCAGTGATTTTTTTAAAATATGTAACAGTGTGTGTCCTAACGCTTATAGGCCAACTATTACAATTTGTGGGAATGCTTTTAATATATAGTGACAAAATATTTTTTAACAGGTTTTTAGAGAATTTTATTTCAAAGTCAAGATAAGTTCTTTTAACATCTTATCTATAAGGTAAATTGAGAAAATTATTTTCCTTTAAAATATGTCTTTAGAAAAGACATAGGTATAAACATAACATAATGTTGTTAAATATATTATAAAACTCTGAAATTCAAATAAATAACATTTAGGTCCTTTGGTTGAATATCCATTCCTAGTAAAATGAGAAATAATCTCTATGCTGTTGGCATATTATAATTTTTTCAAGGTGTTAACCTTGAGTAGAACTATCTTATTCTCCTTTTAAAACTTGGAGGAAGAATAAGACGGCTTGTGAATGGAGTAGTGAAAGTACACTTTATTCTACTAAGTTTTTGTATGGTTTCTTTTCTTTTAAAAAATCAGTATTAATACATTCATTTAATTCTTTGATATTTTAATTCACATGTGCTTACACATAGGAGGAATGAAAGAATTCTAAAGAATGAGTAGGAGGTAGTCTTGGAAAAAGTGTAAGTGAGGTTTTTCAAGCTCTGAGAACTGCTTCTGCCAGATTCATAAAGTAGGAAGAGTATCCATCTTTCATGGGGCTGCATACTGTCTCATAAACCAGGATGTAGAACTTGACATGGACAGTGAGAAAATGACAAATGATGCCAGCAAGCTAGAAGCTGATAGCGTAGTGGTAGTGTTTCCAGCTAAACATAAACAACTTAGTATACAATCACAACTCAGATGAGGCAACTCCATGACCACAATAGAGTAAAACAGAGAAAAGGACACTTCATAACCATCTAGGGTCTGAGTGTTAGTCACTCAGTCATGTCTGACTCTTGAAGACCCCATGGACTGTAGCTCAGCAGGCTCCTCTGGTCATGGAATTCTCCGGGCAAGAATACTGGAGTGAGTTACCATTCTCTTCTCCAGGGGATCTTCCCAATCCAGGGATCAAACCTGGGTCTCCTGCACTGCAGGCAGATTCTTCACCATCTGAGCCACCATGGAAGGGGATTTTGGCACTCTGCTTCCTACATAAAATCTATGAAGATACCCAGTGACTCGTCCCTGCTACCTGACAGCATTCTACACCTAGTAATCCACAGGTCTCTAAATCCTGCTTAAAATCTCTAAAGCTCCTCCTAACTCTCTTTTACAGAGTCACTTCAGTGATCTTCTGATGTGTATTCCCGCTTGTTGTAAGAAGTTAAATAAATCTAAATTTGTTTGATTACAGATGTGTGGTGGTCATTGGTTGGCAAGCTTTGATAGCAGTGGCAGGAAATGGTCCTGTATACTTAGGATAGATTAAGATCATAAAGGGATACTAGAATGTATATTGTCAAGGAAATGGCCCTTTGTCTTTTCTGCTATGGATGGTCATTGAAAGGTATAATAGGAAGGAATATAACAGAATTAACAGACTATAACAGGAAGGAATATAACAGAATTGTTTAAACAATCATTTTGCTGGTAGCTTGGAATATAAATTTGTGTAGGGGAAAGATTAAAATGAAATAGTTGGGGAGACACTTTTAGCAATCTGACAAGAAGTGATGATGTGCTGTGCTTAGTCACTCAGTTATGTCTGACTACTTGCAACCCTTTGGATGTAACCTCTCAGGCTACACTGTCTATGGGATTTTCCAGGTAAGAATACTGGAGTGGGTTGCCATTTCCTTCTCCAGGGGATCTTCCCGACCCAAGGATGGAAATAGTGTTTCCAGTGTCTCCTGCAGATCACAGTTAAAGACTGCCAGTGTGAATTTAAAGTCGACAGAAAGGAAGAGCATAGGGCTCAGTAACTGATAGTAGTGATGCCTTTGGGCTTTCCTGGTGGCTCAGATGATCTGAGAATTTGTCTGCAATGTGGGAGACCTGGGTTCGATCCTTGAGTTGGGAAGATCCCCTGGAGAAGGGAATAGCTACCGACTCCATTATTCTGGCCTGGAGAATTACATGGACAGAGAAGCCTGGCAGGCTGAAGTCCATGGGGACACAAAGAATCAGACATGACTGAGTGACTTTCACAATGTGTAAGAAACAATTTTGGGGAGGGTTGGTTGATTAACTGAGTAGGAGTTACTTGGCAGACTAGAGTTTGGTAGTCTAAGAGGCAACTCAGTCCATTGATCTGAAACTCAGGAGAGATATTTGGGTTGGAAAACATATTTGGTTGCTACCTGCAGAGAAAGGCCAATTACAGCCATTTCATTTTTATGTGACATTTAGTTATACACTGAACGAACGCAGAAGGCTCTGCTATTGTAGTTTTTGCTGTCTCCTTCTATCAACTAACTGATTGATGTGTTCAATTGTAAAACACCATGTGAAAGTTAACAGGATAATTTTTACCTGCCTTAAGAAGGAAAATAAACTAGATTTAGACAATTTATAAATGCAGCTCAACTATGAAGTAAGATAATAGACACTCTCTCCTATTCATGAATCCAGGTTGCCAGGCAGGAATGCCCTCAGCAGTAGAGTTACTCAGCTAATTTCTCAGATCTGACCAAACCCATGGTCATGGTGGGGATCAGATGAATAGATGCATAATTGGAGGATTTCCCCATGAAAAGAGTTTAATCCTCTTGCTTTTCTTGGGGGAGATGACATACATGAATGAGTGCATTAAGTGAGGGCATGTATAGTCACTTCAGTCATGTCTGACTCTATGTGATGCTATGGATGGTAGCCCACCAGGCTCCTCTATCCATGGGATTCTCCAGGCAAGAATACGGGAGTACGTTTCCATTCTCTCCTCCAGGGGATCTTCCCAGTCTAGGGATCAAACCCACAACTCTTACCTCCTGCATTGCAGGTGGGTTCGTTACCAGGTGGATTTCCCTGGTGGCTCAGACGGTAAAGCGTCCGCTTACAAAGTGGGAGACCCGGGTTCAACCCATTGGTCGGGAAGGTCCTTTGGGGAAGGAAATGGCAACCCACTCTAGTACTCTTGCCTGGAAAATCCCATGGATGGAGGGGTGTGGTAGGCTACAGTCCATGGGGTCTCAAAGAGTCGGACAGGACTACGCGACTTCACTTTCACTTTCTTTTCTTTCTTTACCACTAGTGCCACCTGGGAATCCTGTGTGAAAGAAGAATAGTTGATTATTCCCAAAGTGTAGCTGTAGGGAGGAGAATGTTGGTAATTCACTGTCCGGGGATTTTCAATAATTATTCATTTCCACATCGTTTTCACTCCAAAGAACTGTTTAAAGATAGCTTGTATCTTGAAGAGCATATAGATTCTTCCAGAATAAAACATTCTTAGTCCATGATTAGGCAAAGCCGTTCTATACCTGGGTTTTATTGTTGTTGTTTATATGTTCGACTCCAGTAGCTATAAACAATGAACATTAACTGTTTGAGCTGACTCATTTTTTTCAGTCAGAGCTTTGAACAACATGAGTGTATGTTATAGGTATAAAAATATTGGACTTTCCTGCAGTAGATACCGTACTACATACTTTACATACATTGTCATATTTAATTGTTATCTCAGTCTCATTGAGTTAGTTAACAATTTCACCCTGATTAAGGTGTTGGCACAACTGTGGTTTTGAGGAACTGTTTATTATGATATAGCATAGTAGGTCCAATACCTACAATGTCTCCAGGGGTAGAAGTCTTAAGTAGTACATTTTCATTTACATAGTATAAAAGTTAGTTCTTAGTGTTCTGATAAGGAAAAAATGTCACCAACCTAATCATTATATTGTTCCTACTTTATAGTAGTGTTTATTATAGTTTGCTTTGAGTTTTTGATTGGTTTAAAACTATAATCATTGCCAAATTTCATATAGAATTCCTGACATTTTACATAATATTGTGGTTTCCATTTCTCATTTAATGCAGTCTCATAATGAATCTATCCTCTCTCATTATCACATCTTAAAACTGGAAAATCCTTGTCTTATCTATTATAATTAGTCTCCCTTTCAGGGATATACTCTTGACAACAAAAAGCTTTGATATGGGTGTATGAACTTTTTCATTTTCTACTGTTTATTTGGGTTTTATCTTTATAGCTTGAGGAAAGTTCCCTTTCATCTATAACCTCTATTTATCCTTAGGTCACATTTGGCATTTTGCCTATGATGGATTGTTTTTAAAACTCAGTTTCCTGGACTCCACATTATATTTACTGAATCAGAGTCTCTAGGGATGAAGCCAGTGAATCTGGAATTTTATCAGGATTCTAAGTTTTATGTACACTCCAGTTGATGACCACAGCTCTAGGGAAAGATGAGTTTCTCTCTCAGCTGCTAATCTTTAACTGTTATGATGAAAATAACACAACATTTGTTTTTCTTCCCTCTGAAATTGCAAATAATACATTATTGCTCCACAGTCCTTATAATTATTACAAGAGATTTTTGGTAGCACATAATTAGTACATGAATGTAATCATACATATAAAGCTCAAGAATGAAAAGATGCACTTTATGCAACATATGATTCACTGTTGGAAGTCATTAACATGAACTAACAATTTTAAAGAACAAAGAAGACCCCTAGCTATGGACACAGGGAATAAGTTTTATGTAGAAAGGATGAAGGAGATGATACCAGGTATTTCTTACCATATTATCAGAAAAGAATTTTTCTTTATTTCATAGCTAGCCCAACTGAAAGGTGTGTGAGTGGGAGGTNTTTTATGTTGAAAGGATGAAGGAGATGATACCAGGTATTTCTTACCATATTATCAGAAAAGAATTTTTCTTTATTTCATAGCTAGCCCAACTGAAAGGTGTGTGAGTGGGAGGTTGATTAAATAAATCAAAGGCATCAGGGCTCTGTAAATTTCTTTAGAAGAAAATAAATAATTAGTCTTGACACTTTCAAAACTAGTGTAAACATAAAATTACTTATATTGAATAAAATGAATATAAAGAATGCATTTTTTCACAGGGCTTCCCAGGTGATGCTAGAGGTAAAGAACCCATCTGCTAATGCAGGAGACATAAGAAATACAGGTTCAATCCCTGAGTTCACGAAGATCCCCTGGAGGAGGAAATAGCAGTTTTAGTTTTATATTATACTTAGGTAAGGAAATGAAAAGGACACGTAGGTAACAACCAGGAAAGGGAAGCCATAGAGAGAGAAAACAGGAGGACAAAGATAGGGAGGCTTATGTGTTTTCCTGTTGTTCAATAGCTAAGTGATGTCTAACTCTTTGCGACCCCACAGACTGTAGCCCACCAGCCTCCTCTGTCCTACACTATTTCCTGGAGTTTGCTCAAACTCATGTCCAACCTATGTGTTAGCAAGGGGAAAAACAGCAAACTTTTTCAGAGACTGATAATTGCTGCACAAGACCAATTTCATCCCTCTTCTTCAGAAGCAGATCCTGAGAATTACTTGAGTACTCAGTATTCTGGTGGGCTTCCCTGGTGGCGCCAGTGGTAAAGAACCTGCCTGCCAATGCAGGAAATGTTAGAGATATGGGTTTAATCTCTGGGTAGGATTCCCTGGAGGAGGGCATGGTGATGTATTCCAATATTCGTCCCTGGAGAATCCCATGGACAGAGGTGTCTGGTAGGCTATGGTCCATGGGAGTTGGACACAACTGAAGCAGTTTCTCACACATGTGTGCATGCATCCAGTCAATATTCTCAGCTAAATGACAACACTTCCCATTCTCTTGCATCTGAATATAATATTGAGGTAAAATATGAGCCAGTATGATATAAGGGAGCCACAGGTGTTGACTAATGGTGTCTCCCTGGTTGGGAGAAGCACTCTTTATTCTTTTACTCTTCCTCTATTGGGTTGCCTGAATTTGGGTGTGGTGGACACAGCTCCAGAAGCTCTCTTGTACCATGAAGTACACTTGGGCACAGATACCAAACAAGGCTGGTAGAAGAACTCCATCTCCTTGATGATGCTCATACCAACCCTGCACTGCCCATATCAGAGATTTTTATATGAAAGAGAAATTCTGTCTTGATTTGGCCTTTGTAGCTTTTGTGGCTTAATAGTTAGACAAAGCTGAAACAATTTGAGCCAAACCAAAGGTAGACTACAAAGAATAAATACACAATTTTCATTTTAATTTTTCCCATCACTTCATAAGGGTGCTACAACTTATCTTACTGCAACCAAAATCCTAACCAGAACTTTGGCTTTAAATTCAGTTGTTTGGCAATTCTAGTAGCCGGGGAAAGACATGTTACAGACTTGTATTTGGGGAAAGTTATCCTACTTTGGAGAGTCTATGAAAAGACGAAGGAGGGTAATACTTTAGAGTCTCTGCTTCCCAATTTAGTTCTTCCATTTAATGTCACTAATAATATTCTTGATTAATAGCTTTAATTCCCACAGCAAACCAGTGCTGACTCATATCCAATACACAGTTGCTTGAGGATCCCAGACAAAATCCCACTGGTATAGGTCCTACTTTTCTTCATCGTACTTTTCAAGCTGTTGCTTTATAGTTTACCCTTATTAATCTGACCATGATCTCTTAAATTCTGAGAGTGCTATTTCAGAAAAAAGCAATGAGGAAAGGCCCCAAAGCAGTTAAGGAAGGCCCCCAATCTTTTTTTTTTAAATTAATTTGTATTGGACTATAGTTGTTTTACAACGTTGTGTTAGTTTCTGCTGCAAAGTGAGTCAGCTATACACATACATACACAACCTCTTTTTGCATTTCCTCCCCGTTTAGGTCAGCTCAGAGCACTGTGTTTCCTGTACTATTCAGTACCTTCTCATTCGTTATCTATTTTATTCATGCTGCTGCTGCTGCTAAGTCGCTTCAGTCGTGTCCGACTGTGCGACCTCATAGACAGCAGCCCACCAGGTTCCCCCATCCCTGGGATTCTCAAGGCAAGAACACTGGAGTGGGTTTCCATTTCCTTCTCCAATGCATGAAAGTGAAGAGTGAAAGTGAAGTAGCTCAGTCGTGTCCGACCCTTAGCGACCCCATGGACTGCAGCCCACCAGGCTCCTCCATCCATGGGATTTTCCAGGCAAGAGTACTGGAGTGGGGTGCCATTGTCAGTCCCAATTCATCCCACCTCACTGCCCCACTTGGTATCCATTTTTTTGTTCTCTACCTCTGTGTCTCTATTTCTGCTTTGCAAATAAATTCATCTGTATCATTTTTCTAGATTCCATACATAGGCAATATTATATGATATTTGTTTTTCTCTTTCTGAACTTACTTCACTCTGCATGACAGTCTCTAGATAATTTGGGAATCAGTTATTGATACATTAAGATACAAAGAACAAAGCAAACAGAATAAAAGTAACTATTACTTCAAGGAAACTATTACTTCTATATACAAAAGAAAATGAAATCATAGTATACTTCAGCAGTTGTTTTATTTACAGTATAATGACATTGACACCACTCATTGACTTTAACAAATATGGTACTCTACTGGGAAGATGGAGGGATGGGAAGTGTATTGTGGGGTTTTCCATGTAAGAGATCAGTTAAATCCATAGTGGATATTTTTAAAAACTGAAAAACAAGAAATAACAGATTAAATATGTTATTTAGAAATATGTAGCTATATAATAAATGATCAGTAAAAGGAGTTGAAAAGGGTGGCCTCTGAAGAAGAGAAATAAATAGTGAGAAAGAGTAAATGGTTTTCATAAAAATCTCATAATTTTACTTAACATCTTAATCTATAGTGTTTTCATTTACAATTCTAAATACACTGACAAGTATTAAAGAAAAAGATGTAAACTCTCCTTTCGTGATTCCATTTTAAGCCTGTCATGCCGTTGACTTTTGGACTGCTCAGTATTATGAGCTACTTTCTAACATTGCTTTGTTTAGGGAAGTGGGAGCAAGGAAGCACAGAAAACTCTCTGGAGGAGATTGGAAGATGAAGACAGAGCAATGCAGGTTTTATATTTTCTAGTTTACCCTTGTGTTGCTTAGGATTCTTATTTATTACTTAATAGTAAAAGACTAAGTATAATCCACTAAATTAAAAATACTAAGCCCTTTTAGGAAAATTGCAAAATGCCAGAAAACACTGTAATCTCTCTAAAAGCTTAAATATATATATATATATAAATATATATACACGTATATATATATATACACACACTTGTATTATTAGGCAATATGCTTTTCTTTCATTTGACCATTGCACACTATACAAAGTGACCTAAAGT
>SJYQ01003601.1:100929-131754 GCA_006410935.1 Redunca redunca
CCTAAAGTAGGACTCTAGCTTTTACAGTTACTTCAAATTATTCTGCATTAGGGCAGAATAATTTACTTATTATCATCAAGGCTTTTATAAAAAAATCATGCCTATTCTATGTTATCATTTTTATTCCACCTTCCTTTGGCAATCAGTATTAATGCCATTTCAAAACATGATAGGAAAATCAATCTGAGAGTTATTTTTTTCACAGGTTGCCTCCAGGGACCTGTTTACAAAGTTAAAAATCTTCCCCTGGACTCTTTTACCTGGTGTGATTGAGTGGAGAGATTAATGAAGTCAAACAAACTTGCATAAATCTTTTAAGAAAAAATTTTGTTATAGCCTAATTTTATAAAGCAGGAAAACCTTAATATTTTGTTAAAACAGGCCCTTTCCCTCTCTCTCTGTCCCCACCTCTCTCCTTCTTTCTGCACATACACATGCATGCTAAGTTGCTTCAGTCATGTCCAACTCTTTGTGACCCTATACACTGTGGCCCGCCAGGCTCCTCTGTCCGTGGGATTCTCCAGGCAAGAATACTGGAGTAGATTGCCATGTCCTCCTCCAGGGGATCTTCCTGACCCAGGGATCTACTTCCTGACCCAAGGATCAAACCCACTTCTCGTATCTCCTGCATTGGCAGGCGGCTTGTTTACCGCTAGCACCACCTGGGAAGCCCACACGTACATACACGTGCATAGACATGTTGATATAAGTAGCTTCTCTCTCATCACCCTATCTGTGAATAATTACATGTACAAAAGTGTATGGATTTGACATGGCAACAGATATTGTAAAAAGTGTGCAATTTATTACTTTATTGTTATTTTTCATATAGAAGAGTTTCTCAGCCATGTCTGAATCTTATTTTTCACATAATTCTGAGCTAAATATGAATACATATGGAGCATGACTCCTAACAGTCTTTAATCACCCACAGCAAACAACATTCTTTAACCCAGTGTTTCTCAAAGAAGTACTATATATGAATGCCCTGGATATTTATTAAAGTTGCAAATTACCGAGTCAATGTCTACAAAATTGCCATCTCTGGAAATAGAGCCCAAAATGTACACTTTAAAAATGTTTGTTTCTCTATAAAATATTTTTGAGAATCACTGAACCAGTCCTGGGTCTTTTCTTACATTTGCTATATATTTCCCCATCTGAAAAATTATCCTATTACCATGTACATAATAGTCAGCATCTAAAATTTTAACACAATTCACTGTACTATGAATGGATACGAAAATATAAAAAGAACTATAAAAAAATCTAGTTAGATTAAATCAGTAGCTCCCTAAAGTGGACTTGTATACTAGCTGTATCAGAACCTCCTGGAGGTTTATATTTAAAATAGATTTAGAATTTATCCCACAGCTGTAAGACCTCAACTTTTTCCATTGTGTTCTGGTAGCTAAGAGATAATGGTTGAGATGTTTAAAACTACCTGATTAGACTGAGATTATTTTTGTCTTTAACACTGCCTTTGTGTATACTTAATTGTAGAAACCCTGAAGAGTAATTGGGCTAAATAGTTTCAGTCACTGTTTTAAGCCACAGCCTCAATGGCTGAAAGTAGATCTTCCCTAGAAATACACATTTAAAGCACAAGAAACCATGAAAAAAATCATTAATTTGTTCCTGAGTTTTGAGCTCTTGCCACTTCTTTTGAAATACAAATTCATCCTTTAGGCTTTTAAGTTATTTTTTCAAGCATTTCACTTTCAGTACTGCTTATGAATGTCTCAGGGAACAAATAGTTCAAAGCTTTTTCTCAAACAAGATATTAAGTCACATGTGTCATGAGGGAGCCAATGAAACTTCAGACACAGAGGCCCATATTTAATTGCCAGAGAACTTCAGGAAAAAATAATTTTATCAATAATAATGCATTAAAATAAAAGACTGGAAATAACCCAAATGTTACTAATAGTTAACTATGAGTTAAAGGGACAATTTAATTTTTTTCTACTTTATTGCATTCTTTTAACTTTTTGATAAAGACCATACATTACCATTATATTCAATAAAAAAAAAAAAGCAAACATAATTATACATGCTTTCTTTAATGACAAAACAACAAAAGTTTTTTCTCAAGATTGCAAAGCGGGAAAGTGAGGGGGAATTAAAATTGTACAAATTCATCCTATACATTAGGAAGTCCCCTACTTCATTTTGGGGTTTTGGATTTTCAGTTTGTGATGTGAGGGAACAGTGTGTCTCTAGGAATAAAGGACAGCCTGAGAAATAGCTATTATGTGGGATAATATATTAAATTAAACTTACCTGTGGTGTTACTTTAGGAGATAATGAGACTTTATCTCTGAAGGCTGTTAATGAAGATAACAGAGAAAATATCCAAGTAAAATTAGGACATTCCTCTCCTCTCTGTTGTGAGATTACCAAAGAGACCATGATTTTAGTAAAGTTCAATATTTACTTTAGCTACAGACTTAGATAGATGTAGCTATGAATTTGACAGTCCCATGTGACAATTTGTTTGTTAGATGTTGGTGTAGCTATTATTAAGTCTAAATTTGCTTATTATAAAATAAGTACTAAAATGTTAAATTAACAGTGTAGATATAAATATAGAGATGGTCAAGAAAACATTTTTTATAAGGAAACAGGATTATCAGATACTGACTAACATTTCTAGACTGGAATATTGATGAATGGTTTTCTGCTTGTGACAACTTGGCAACTGTTACTATAGAGAAGGACATTTGTTCAGAATAAGTCTGCAGGTCATGGTCTGAGAACTGTATTTCATTAAGAAGTCTAACTCTTTAATTTCCCATTTGAATCACACATGTGTAGCTAGATATGGTTTTCGATTTATGCTGTGAAATTTGATACCCCTTCTTACTCTTTACAGAGTCCTCTGAAAAAGGAACTAGGAAGCCCTTCTTGTGAGACATGGAAGTATGGACAGATATCAATTGCCTGGATATTGCTAAGTCTATTCCCTGATCAGTCACTGTACTTCATGTGAGTTAAAACAATGGCATGATCTCATATCCCATTCGGGGAAGGCAATGGCACCCCACTCCAGTACTCTTGCCTGGAAAATCCCATGGACAGAGGAGCCTTGCAGGCTGCAATCCACAGGGTCGCTAAGAGTCGGACATGATTGAGTGACTTCCCTTTCACTTTTCACTTTGATGCATTGGAGAAGGAAATGTCAACCCACTCCAGTGTTCTTGCCTGGAGAATGCCAAGGATGGGGGAGCCTGGTGGGCTGCCATCTATAGGGTTGCACAGAGTCAGACACAACTGAAGCGACTTAGCCGCTGCAGCAGCAGCAACTGCTCAGAAGGACCTTTTCTTTTACCAACCCATTTAAGATTGCTACCCCCATCATTCCATATCCTTCCTTCCTTGATTTATTTTTCTTTATAGAACTTTCCATCCTCTAACATAAAATGTATCCATTTTGTTCTCATGACTAAAATATAAACTTCCTGCTGGGTATTTCTACTTTTTTTTTTTTTTAATCAATATTATATTGCCTGAAACACTGTTCAGCACCAGGGATTCAAATCAATGCGCCTGGAATGGTTGCACAGGGTCCCAAACCCAGAAGGGCCCTCTCACTTGGACGACTTGACAACTTGCAGTTGTCATCTTGGAATGTTATTCCTGAGCAAAATTCCAATGATTTTCTCTTTGAATTTTTATTGTAAGTGAAATCCATTAGACGATGGAATAAGCACCTGGGGCTTAAAGCCTGAGCACCAAGGGTCTGTCTTCTGCCACCTCTGTCTCCTCTGACAAGTTCTCAGCTACCTATTCCCTGGTCTTGAGGCCCCTTAATTCTGCCTCAGTTCAGTTCATGCGCTCAGTCATGTCCGACTCTTTGCAACCCCATGAATTGCAGGACGCCAGGCCTCTCTGTCTATCACCAACTCCCGGAGTTCACTCAAATTCAAGTCCATCGAGTCGGTGATGACATCCTGCCATCTTATCCTCTGTCGTCCCCTTTTCCACCTGTCCCCAAACCCTCCCAGCATCAGACTCCTTTCCAATGAGTCAACTCTTCGCATGAGGTGGCCAAAGTGATGGAGCTTCAGCTTTAGCATCATTCCTTCCAAAGAACACCCAGAACTGATCTCCTTTAGAATGGACTGGTTGGATTTCCTTGCAGTCCATGGGACTCTCAAGAGTCTTCTCCAACACCACAGTTCAAAAGCATCAATTCTCTGGTGCTCAGCTATCTTCACAGTCCAATGCTCACATCCATACATGACCACAGGGAAAACCATAGCCTTGACTAGATGGACCTTAGTCGGCAAAGTAATGTCTCTACTGTTCAATATGCTATCTAGGTTGGTTATAACTTTCCTTCCAAAGAGTAGCTTTTAATATCATAGCTGCAGTCACCATCTGCAGTGATTTTGGAGCCCAAAAAATAAAGTCTGACACTGTTTCCACTGTTTCCCCATCTATTTGCCATGAAGTGATAGGACCAGATGCCATGATCTTCGTTTTCTGAATGTTGAGCTTTAAGCCAACTTTTTTGCTCTCCTCTTTAAAGTTCCTCTTCACTTTCTGCCATAAGGGTGGTGTCATCTGCATATCTGAGGTTATTGATATTCTCCTGGCAATCTTGATTCCAGCTTATGTTTCTTCCATCCCAGCGTTTTTCATGATGTACTCTGCATATAAGTTAAATAAGCAGGGTGACAATATACAGCCTTGACATACTCCTTTTCCTATTTGGAACCAGTCTGTTGTTCCATATCCAGTTCTAACTATTGCTTCCTGACCTGCATATAGGTATCTCAAGAGGCAAGTCAGGTGGTCTGGTATTCCCATCTCTTTCAGAATTTTCCACAGTTTATTGTGATCCACACAGTGAAAGGCTTTGGCATAGTCAACAAACAGAAGTAGATGTTTTTCTGGAACTCTCTTGTTTTTTTGATGATCCAGTGGATGTTGACACGTTGATCTCTGGTTCTTCTGCCTTTTCTAAAACCATCTTGAACATCTGGAAGTTCACGGTTCATGTATTGCTGAAACCTGGCTTGGAGAATTTTGAGCATTACTTTACTAGCATGTGAGATGAGTGCAATTGTGTGATAGTTTGAGCATTCTTTGGCATTGCCTTTCTTTGGGATTGGAATGAAAACCGACTTTTTCCAGTCCTGTGGCCACTGCTGAGTTTTCCAAATTTGCTGGCATATTGAGTGCAGCACTTTCACAGTATCATCTTCAGGATTTGAGATAGCTCAACTGGAGAAGGCAATGGCAACCCACTCTAGTACTCTTGCCTGGAAAGTCCTATGGATGGAGGAGCTTGGTGAGCTGCAGTTCATGGGGTTGCTAAGAGTTGGACACAAGTGAGCAACTTCATGTTCACTTTTCACTTTCATGCATTGGAGAAGCAAATGGCAACCCACTCCAGTGTCCTTGCTTGGAGAATCCCAGGGATGCGGGAGCCTCTTGGGCTGCCATCTGTGGGGCTGCACAGAGTCGGACATGACTGAAGCGACTTAGCAGCAGACTTAACAGCAACTGAATTCCATTACCTCTACTAGCTTTGTTCATAGTGATGCTTTCTAAGGCCCACTTGACTTCACATTCCAGGATATCTGGCTCTAGGTGAGTGATCACAGCATCGTGATTATCTTAATTCTGCCTAGTTGCTCCCTATTGACACCTGCCCCTGGCATCTTGGGAAGATTATGTCAATGATGGTTTCTGTCTTGGACTGGCATGATCACAGTGCATTTGGTGAGTGACTCAGTGGAGCTGAGTCTCCCCTACAATCAGATCCAGAAAGTGACTCAATACTACAGGCTCTATTTTTAAACATCTTTATTGTATAACCATCAACATCTCCCTCCTACTTTTACTAAATTATATTAAAATATGAACTTCTCCTTGGACAGCAAGAAGGTCAAACCAGTCAATTCTAAAGGAAGTCAACCCTGAGTATTCATTGGAAGAACTGATGCTGAAGCTCCAATATTTTGGCAACCTGAAGTAAGGGCCTGCTCACTGGAAAAGACTCTGATGCTGGGAAAGAGGAAGGATAAGAAGGTGGGACAGAGGATGAGATAGTTGGATGGCATTGCCAACTCAATGAACAGGAGTTTGAGCAAATTCCAGGAGATTGTAAAGGACAGGGGAGCCTGGTGTGCTGCAGTCCATGGGGTTGCAAAGAGTCAGACACAACTTAGCAATTGAACAACAATAGGCTTCCCTGGTGGTTCAGTGGTTAAAAAAAAAAAAAAAAATCTGCCTGCAATGCAGGTAGCTGCAGAAGACATGGGTTCGATCCCTGGGTGAGGAAGATGCCTGGAGGAGGACACAACCCACTCCAGTATTCTTGCCTGGAGAATCTTGCATCAGAGGAGACTGGTGGGCTACTGCCCATAGTGTCTCAAAGAGTTGGGCATGACCTAAGAGACTTGGCACATACACACACATGTATTAAGATATGGTCACTCTTTGGCTGAATTCTACAGTGGTCCAGCTGGTCTCTGGCCAATTCTCTTTATTCTTTCCAAGCTTCAAGGTTAGGCTTTTTCCCTCCTAGCAAGTCCCCAGGTGCTCTCTCTCTCTCTCAGAGTATTCTTATATGTCTTTATTTTATAGCAGTATATGTCATATACCAGATTCCTTTTATAGGAATGGTAATTTATTAGTTGAGTTTTAAAGAAATTAGTTATGAATTGAAAATAAATTGGATAGCATCCTTACTACAGGCCTTCAAAAGGTAAATCAGTTTTCAGGAAATAGCTTTACATTTTAAAGAAAGTATATCATTATTCAAATAGCATATTTCTAAATTATAATTGGTATGATAACTATTTTTATCCAGTTATTGCAGAAAACATAACTTCTTAAAGTTATTATTATAGGAATCAGAATTTATTAATCAAAATCCTAGTAAGCCTAATCAACTCTGCAGAACATGGAAACATTCTCCTAAAATGCCTCATTTTAATGAAATTAAAAAAATAAAAAGTGCTCACAAATTGTCCTGCTAGTTTTCTCATCCCCTAGTTAACACAGCTCAAATACAAATATCCTGGGAGTAGGACATTCTATAATAAGACAATAAATAGATTTTGCTTTCAGACTTCAAGACAACTTATTATGCTATCTCATTTGGATCCCCTTTCTGTAGAGGTCCTTTCTGAACAGCACAGATTGTTGGTATTTTCACATCTGACTTGATGTAAGGAAGTAAGTGTGCATGAGTGAGGATAGTGAACTAGAAAAATGAAGGGAGTGAGAAGGGAAAATAAAAATTAAAAGCACTTTCATGGGGATAATGTGAGACAAAAGCTGTAAATGATCCTCAGCGTGTCCTATTGGATAGCACATTCCCTACTTCTTACCTTTCACTGTGTTAAAGTTCAAATCTGAATCAAATCACCAAACTAAATCCTATTGTCTAATGCTTACTCATTTCTTTAAACAATTATTCTGTTACTAAAAATTAAGTATCTTAGATAACACAATACATAACTCTATTTTTGTTTGAGATGAACAGTTATTTCAGGGTTTTGATGCTAGGTAGCTCCCAGAAGATAAGTTTAATCATTCCAAGCATAAAATTATAAAATGTGTTTTAAAAAGCAAAAAAGATTTTTAAAGCATTCCTAAGAATTATTTAAAAATAAATATTCATTTGCTAACCAGTTAATCATCAAAATTTATTTACCATCATTTTGGTAGAATTGTCTAGAGACCATGGAGAATTAAATTTTGAATATATACCAACCCTCATGAAAATTACAAACAGAAATACTGGAATAATAAAAGCTGCCATATGTAAGTAGAGCTACTCAAAAGTGCCAAAACTATTACAATTAATATGTGTTTGGTGTCTACTGTGTGTGATGTTTTGTAGCAGATGTTGGGTATATAAAAGTGAATGAGGAGCACAAGATTCTGGGGTCTGGAATAGTGAGAAAACTGAAATGAAATGAAGTTAACATGGGAAACTATAATGGGAATATTTCTTCCACAAATTCTGGGATGAATGAGAGAAAGTGGGAAATAAAACACATAATTTCATTTATTTAGTATAAAAACCTTACCATAATACTAACTAATGTTTATATCTTGTTCAGTGGGTGCCGGGGGCTCAGTTAAAAGCATTAAATGAATTAATTTCATTTAAACCACAGAAGATCACATGAAATAAAGACTATCCTTATCTTCCATTTCTAGAATTTTGCCCTGAGGCTCAGAGACTCTAAATTTACACAGCTTTTAGAGGCAGATTGACCCCAGAGGCAGTGCCATTAGTAACTACTTTGTGCAATCTGAGACTTGAGTATGAGAAACTTAGGAAACTCAAGCCAGGAGTAACATTCTCAGTGCACAAAACTTTTATGAGAAAAAAGTGCTATTAAAAGTAACATTGACATGATTTCATATTACCTGTTTTTTTTTCCTACTAAAGCAAAACTGCCTCCTAATTAAATTAAAATGGAAGTTTTGTATGATGAGCAAAAGCTAGAACTATGCAGAAATAAGGTTGACTGGGCAGCAGGGTGAAAAATCAGTGGGAGGTTGAATAATTCCTAGTTATGCAAGTTGTGTATTTTTATATTATAGCTTGACACCTTTTCCACATTTCAATTTGCATGCATTTTGGAAAAAATTAATGTAATGAAAAAGTATATTTAATCTTTCAGAAGAGAAAAAGTAATATTTATTTTTATTTCTCCATCCAAATGTCATAGACTCTACAGTGGCTAGAATGTAAATGAATACTTTAAGTAAATAACACTGTAAATCTTTCAGGAAATATGAGTTCCTTAGATCTTTGAGGCAAACAGTACACTTTCCAGAATTGATGATGTGTATTTACATTGCACTTGGAGAGAAATAACTCATTTTCCTCCAAGTTGTTGGATGAACTTTATTTTATGAATTGATATTTCAGATGCTGCTCTGATGATGCATTTTGTAACCATTCTTGGTTAAGAAGCTTTTGACATATGATGCTCAGTATGTTAATAATTTATATTGTTAATGATGACAATGCTTATAATTTTATGCTTTGAAGGGCATCTCCGAACTAATAATTAAAGCATATACATGTTCTCTTTATTCTAATGTTTAATTATTTAATTTTTTAAACAAGCTATTATAGAAACACAATTATATCAGAAATAATTAACTGTGATGTTATAATAACTATGCTCATTGATTGCTTGTAATTTGCTCTGTTTAAAATCTTTGTATGAGTTATGTCATTTAAGTATTTTTTTAGATGATAAAATTATTAGGCCTGTTCTACAAGTAATGGGCTTCCCTGGTGGCATACAAGTAATGTTCTTTGGCTTACAGAATTTAAGTAATTACCTACAGCAAAAGAGAAACACAATTTGTATTAGAACCTTTTCCATAGACCTCATGCTTACTCGTATCATTTTTTAAAATTCATTTATTTATTTTAATTGGAGGTTAATTGCTTTACAATGTTGTGGTGGTTTTTGCCATACACTGACATGAATCAGCCATGGGTGTACATGTGTCCCCATCTCGAAACCCCCTCCCACCTCCCTCCCCACCCATCCCTCCAGGTTGTCTCAGTGCACCAGCTTTGAGTGCCCTGTTTCATGAATCAAACTTGGACTGGTGATCTATTTCACATATGGTAATATACATGTTTCAATGCTAGTCTCTCAAATCATCCCACCCTCACCTTCTCCCACAGAGTCCAAAAGTCTGTTCTGCATCTCTATGTCTCTTTTGCTGTCTTGCCCATGGAGTTGCCATTACCATCTTTCTAAATTCCATATATATGATTAATATATCATATTGGTGTTTTTCTTTCTGAATTACTTCACGCTGTATATAGACTCCAGTTTCATCCACCTCATTAGAACTGATTCAAATGCATTCTTTTTAATAGCTAAGTAATATTCCATTGTGTATACGTACCACAATTTCTTGTCCATTCATCTACCGATGGACATCTAGGTTGCTTCCATGTCCTGGCTATTGTAAACAGTCATTTTTATTCCTATTATCTTTCATTCCTAACATTTCTTGGATTGTGTTCTCTCCTATAAAACTGTACTTACTTAAATAATTCAGAATGTCAACATAATAGCTCCACCACAATCACAGAATAGTATTCAGGTAGCAAAACAGCATTAACTGAATAAATTGCTTCAAACACAGCTAAAAATGAAAAACAAAAATCTCCACATATGATTTGTGTTGTTTACTATTCATCAACAGGAGATATTGCAAAGAGATCCCTAAATAATATATTCAAATACTTTTAATTTTGTCAATGTATATAAATATGTGGCATTTGATGAAGACATATCTAGAAAAGATTTATTTCTACATGGCTGAGCAAGAGTAACCAGGGTCCTCTTTTTATATAATTAATAGCTGCAAACATTTTATTAAGTTAGAAATACAAAACTCAAAATCTCTTGAGAATATTGGAATTAAGATAGGGAGAATTAGGCTTAATATATCCTGGTATAGAATTTTATACCAAACAGCTATGGTGCTAGCTTTTTAAATGTCAGTTTAAGTTAATTGCAAATGCATTTACCAGAATTCCCTTCCTTAAGTTGAATCTGGATAAAGGTTGGGAAATTTGCTGCATCAATTCCACTGGAAGTCATGGGCATATTTCCCAACCATCAATTCCACTTTGTAAATCATGGACAGTCTTTGCTCTCACACAGGTCAGTGTAAGGTTACACAATCCTCAGCTGGACCCGCTGTTCCTACAGCTCCTGAGGTTCTCTCCTTCCATTTTATAAAATCCTGAGCTAGTTTCCTGTATGTTTCCATGATGTAGCACACCAGCTTTTCTGCTGGACACTTGCACTGTCTGAATTGAAGATCAGGAGGCAAACAGAGACCAGTGTATGTTCCAGAGAAAGACAGATTCAGGTTGTAAGTTTATACTCATGGGTTCACTCATCCTCATGGGTCACTTATTCTCATGGGTTCTAGTTTGTTTCTTTCACACCATGTCCATCTCTTCTTCCCAGCTGCCAGCCCTGCTGACCTGTGGCTTTGCACCAGACTCAGATGCAACAGATTGATTGACATCAACTGTTTAAATGAACTCCCACAGATCAGGAAAGGTCTAATCCAACCCTCTAATCTTTTGGATCTCAGTAGTTCTGCATCTCTGGGTGAATCCTAAAAAAATACAGTTAAATGTGTTAGCCCTGCTGATCTTCCCATTTGTCAATGTTAATACTTATCATGTTCAATATACTAATCAGTTTTCACTAATGTCATAATGTATATATGCTCATTTTGCAAGAGAAAATTGTAATTACACTATTATATTGTCAGTGAAGGAGGACTTGGTGTAAAAAGGCCACTGTTACATAAAGAGTATAAAAATCACATTTCTGAAAAGTAATGTGAAAGGATACCATTGCCTCCCTCCTCTAGATTTTTCTGTCACCTTCCTACAAACATCTATGGTCTTGGAGAGAGTTTTCCACCTTTTCTGACATACTTTAAGAATTGGAAACACTTATCCACAGTGGGCTGAAAAGTGGTTTCTGACATCAATTCTATTCTTTCCCCTCTTTGCTTGGGAAACTGTTCCTGGGAATCATTGATTCTGTTTGAAGCCTGACCTAGATATATTCATCTTAACTTCTAATTTTATCACTTCTAGAGGAGTAGGAAGTCTGCTCTTATGACTTTGGATTTTATTCAAGCAAACGCTGTCATGGAGGGAAATATTCTCAGACATGTTTCCTTCTGATGTCCATGAGTTTCCTGAAAAAATCTGAATTGCAGGAGGGCAATAGCTTACAATTGTTTTTCTCACTACACATTTATCTTCATTCTCCTCTCAGTTTGGACAACTCTTTTTATCTCTGGAGGCGTGAGGAAAGAATAAAAGGAGATCTTTGTATATATGATATTTCTTTCTGAAGACATGATTAACTTGTCTCAAGGACAACAATTTTTTAGATAAATTGCTTTAGTTTAGACATAAATACTAAGAATTAGAAAGGTCTTGAAGATATAACGTAGAAAGAATGTTCTGAATCAGGAAATCAGTAGCAACCAGCCCCCTGTTGGAAGACAAAACTATTTTTATTTTTTTATATAAATTTATTTTAATTGGAGGTTAATTACTTTATAATATTGTATTGGTTTTGCCATACATCAACATGAATCCGCCACAGGTATACACATGTTACCCATCCTGAACCCCCCACCCTCCTCCCTCCCTGTACCATCCCTCTGGGTCATCTCAGTGCACCAGCCCCAAGCATCCAGTATCATGCATCAAACCTGGACTGGTGATTCATTTCATATATGATATTATACATGTTCAATGCCATTCTCCCAAATCATCCCACCCTCTCCGTCTTCTACAGAGTCCAAAAGACTGTTCTGTACATCTGTGTCTCTTTTGCTGTCTCACATACAGGGTTATTGTTACCATCTTTCTAAATTCCATATATATGCATTAGTATACACACTGTATTGGTGTTTTTCTTTCTGGCTTACTTCACTCTGTATAATAGGCTCCAGTTTCATCCACCTCATTAGAACTGATTCAAATGTATTCTTTTTAATGGCTGAGTAATACTCCATTGTGTATATGTACCATAGCTTTCTTATCCATTCATCTGCTGCTGGACATCTAGGTTGCTTCCATGTCCTGGCTATTATGAACAGTGCTGCAATGAACATTGGGGTACATATATCTCTTTCAATTCTGGTTTCCTCGGGGTGTATGCCCAGCAATGGGATTTCTGGGTCATATGGCAGTTCTATTTCCAGTTTTTTTTAAGGAATCTCCACACTGTTCCCCATAGTGACTGTACTAGTTTGCATTCCCACCAACAGTGTAAGAGGGTTCCCTTTTGTCCACACCCTCTCCAGCATTTATTGTTTGTAGACTTTTGGATCACAGCTATTCTGACTGGCATGAAATGGTACCTCATTGTGGTTTTGATTTGCATTTCTCTGATAATGAGTGATGATGAGCATCTTTTCATGTGTTTGTTAGCCATCTGTATGTCTTCTTTGGAGAAATGTCTATTTAGTTCTTTGGCCCATTTTTTTGATTGGGTCGTTTATTTTTCTGGAATTGAGCTGCAGGAGTTGCTTGTATATTTTTGAGATTAGTTGTTTTTCAGTTGCTTTATTTGCTATTATTTTTTCCCATTCTGAAGGCTGTCTTTTCACCTTGCTTATAGTTTCCTTTGTTGTGCAGAAGATTTTAATTTTAATTAGATCCCATTTGTTTATTTTTGCTTTTATTTCCAGTATTCTGAGAGGTGGGTCATAGAGGATCCTACTGTGATGCATGTCGGAGAGTGTTTTGCCTATGTTCTCCTCTAGGAGTTTTATAGTTTCTGGTCTTACATTTAGATCTTTAATCCATTTTGAGTTTATTTTTGTGTGTGGTGTTAGAAAGTGTTCTAGTTTCATTCTTTTACAAGTGGTTGACCAGTTTTCCCAGCACCACTTGTTCAAGAGATTGTCTTATTCCATTGTATATTCTTGCCTCCTTTGTTGAAGATAAGATGTCTATAGGTGTGTGGATTTATCTCTGGGCTTTCTATTTTGTTCCATTGATCTATATTTCTGTCTTTGTGCCAGTACCATACTGTTTGATGACTGTGGCTTTGTAGTAGAGCCTGAAGTCAGGCAGGTTGTTCCATTCTTCTTTCTCAAGATTGCTTTGGCTATTCAAGTTTTTTTTTTTTTATTTCCATACAAATTGTGAAATTATTCTAGCTCTGTGAAAAATACTGTTGGTAGCTTGATAGGGATTGCATTGAATTTGTAGATTGCTTTGGGTAGTATACTCATTTTCACTATATTGATTCTTCTGACCCATGAACATGGTATATTTCTCCATTACTTTGCTTACTAAGGTCCGTCTAGTCAAGGCTTTTGTTTTTTCAGTAGTCATGTATGGATGTGAGAGTTGGACTGTGAAGAAGGCTGTGCACCCAAGAATTGATGCTTTTGAACTGTGGTGGTGGAGAAGACTCTTGAGAGTCCCTTGGACTGCAAGGAGATCCAACCAGTCCATCCTAAAGGATATCAACCCTGGGATTTCTTTGGAAGGAATGATGCTAAAGCTGAAACTCCAGTACTTTGGCCACCTCATGCAAAGAATTGACTCATTGGAAAAGACTTTGATGCTGGGAGGGATTGGGGGCAGGAGGAGAAGGGGACAACCAAGGATGGGATGGCTGGATGGTATCACTGACTCGATGGATGTGATTCTGAGTGAACTCTGGGAGTTGGTGATGGACAGGGAGGCCTGGCGTGCTGTGATTCATGGGGTCGCAGAGTCGGACATGACTGAGCGACTGAACTGAACTGAACTGACTGATTAGTGTCCTCTTTGATTTCTTTCATCAGTGTTTTATAGTTTTTTATATATAGGTCTTTAGTTTCTTTAGGTAGATATATCCCTATGTATTTTATTCTTTTTGTTGCAATGGTGAATGGAATTGTTTCCTTAATTTCTTTTCCTGCTTTCTCAGTATTAGCATAATGGAATGCAAGGGATTTCTGTGTGTTGACTTTATATCCTGCAACTTTACTATATTCATTGATTAGCTCGAGTAATTTTCTGGTGGAGTCTTTAGGGTTTTCTATGTAGAGGATCATGTCATCTGCAAACAGTGAGAGTTTTACTTCTTCTTTTCCAATGTGGATTCCTTTTATTTCTTTTTCTGCTCTGATTGCTGTGGCCAAAACTTCTAGAACTATGTTGAATAGTAGTGGTGAAAGTGGGCACCCTTGTCTTGTTCCTGACTTTAGGGGAAATGCTTTCAATTTTTCACCATTGAGAATAATGTTTGCTGTGGGTTTGTCATATATAGCTTTTACTATGTTGAGGTATGTTCCTTCTATTCCTGCTTTCTGGAGAGTTTTTTTTTTATCATAAATGGATGTTGAATTTTATCAAAGGCTTTCTCTGCATCTATTGAGATAATCATATGGCTTTTATCATTCAATTTGTTAATGTGGTGAATTACATTGATTGATTTGCGGATATTGAAGAATCCTTGCATCCCTGGGATAAAGCTCATTTGGTCATGGTGTATGATCTTTTTAATGTGTTGTTGGATTTTGATTGCTAGAATTTTGTTAAGGATTTTTGTATTTATGTTCATCAGTGATATTGGCCTGTAGTTTTCTTTTTTTGTGGCATCTTTGTCAGGTTTTGCTATTAGGGTGATGGTGGCCTCATAGAATGAGTTTGACAGTTTACCTTCCTCTGCAATTTTCTGGAAGAGTTTGAGTAGGACAGCTGTTAGCTCTTCTCTAAATTTTTGGTAGAATTCAGCTGTGAAGCCGTCTGGTCCTGGGCTTTTGTTTGCTGGAAGATTTCTGATTACAGTTTCAATTTCTGTGCTTGTGATGGGTCTGTTAGGATTTTCTATTTCTTCCTGGTTCAGTTTTGGAAAGTTGTACTTTTCTAAGAATTTGTCCATTTCTTCCACATTGTCCATTTTATTGGCATATAATTGCTGATAGTAGTCTCTTATGATCCTTTGTATTTCTGTGTTGTCTGTTATGATCTCTCCATTTTCATTTCTAATTTTATTGATTTGATTTTTCTCCCTTTGTTTCTTGATGAGTCTGGCTAATGGTTTGTCGATTTTATTTATCCTTTCAAAGAACCAGCTTTTGGCTTTGTTGATTTTTGCTATGGTCTCTTTTGTTTGTTTTGCATTTATTTCTGCCCTAATTTTTAAGATTTCTTTCCTTTTACTAACCCTGGGGTTCTTCATTTCTTGCTTTTCTAGTTTCTTAGGTGTAGAGTTAGGTTATTTATTTGACTTTTTTCTTTTTTCTTGAGGTATGCCTGTATTGTAAAAGCAGTGATTATTTCTTTAGCCATGGTGAATCTGATGAACTACATAAAGGCATTTTTCATTATTTTTTATAGAGTTTTGGATTTGTAGAAGTTAACTTTTATTCTTTCTAAAAATTTCCACCTTTCCTTACAGTTCTCATCTATTTCATGTTATCTTTCTTGTTTTCCCACTAGACCCCTTAACATATTAATCATAATTATTTAAAGTTTTCTCTCTTATTTCAACATCTGTGTAATATCTGATAAAGGTGTGACTATGATTTTTGTTGAATTTTTGTGTGCCTTATTTATTTATTTTTGTCAAAAGCCAGACATATTACATACTGTAAATTGAGGTAAGTAATGTTCAAATGTGAAGATTTATGCAATTTCTGGCTAGGAGTTGGCTTTGTTTAATGCTCACTATAGATGTAGATTTCAGAGACTCAAAATCTTGTAGAGTCCATTTTTTTTTTCCCCCTTTGACTTTGGGCTTCCCTGTGGACTCTTCCTCAGACAGAGGCTGTGTCTTGTAGCATTTTCACCTATAGTTCAATTTTACGATACTAGAACTGTGTTGGTTGTCTGGTAATATATGAAGGAGAGTGCACATTGTGTAATATTTCAATTAAGTCTCCATATTTCATTGAGTTTGTATTTCTGGGATACGCTTTTCATGAATGTTTTTACTTGGGTAGCATTTCCACACTGTAGGTGAGACAGGAAGGCTCAATGGCACTGGCCAGTCCCAGGATAAGGCTCTAGGAGAGCCATTCCTCCTGCAGAGGAGAGCTTTCTATGGAGAAGGCTCTGGATGAGATTTAAAAGGTTTACTCTCCCCTTTACTCTTCCACACCACATGGGATAGTTAATTCAATCTTTACTTTGACAGCCTAGTAGATTTCCTGGATATAAAACTTATATAAGTGTGCCTACTCCTGGTGGTGGGTCACCAGGAGTATCTCACTCTCAAGTTAGTCTTACAGTTTGCATTCTATTGGTTACTGTTCCAGGTAAGAGCTTAGTTGTGACACTTTGGATTCTCCTTTCTCACTCAATTTTGGATTGGTGGTTTGTCCTAAACATGCGATTTTTCTGGTAGGTACAAGAAAACTCATTTTCTTTTTGCTTCAATTTTTCTTCTTGTAAGGATGAGAGTAATGACTTTTAAGCTCTCTCTTATTGGAATTGACATCAAATTTTTCATTTTAATTAAGTGTTTTTTAATTTCCAAATATTTTGAGGTATCTCAAATACTTGGAAAAAAAAAACTATCTTCCAGATATTTCTTTACACTGATTACTAGTACTTTGAGATCATAATTTGTATTATTTCTTTGGTTTTAAATGTATTCAGTTCAGTTTAGTTCAGTCACTCAGTCGTCTCCGACTCTTAGCGACCCCATGAATCGCAGCACGCCAGGCCTCCTTGTCCATCACCATCTCCCGAGTTCACTCAAACTCATGTCCATCGAGTCGGTGATGCCATTCAGCCATCTCATCCTCTGTCGTCCCCTTCTTCACCTGCCCCTAATCTCTCCCAGCATCAGATTCTTTTCCAATGAGTCAACTCTTTGCATGAGGTGGCCAAAGTATGGGAGTTTCAGCTTTAGCATCATTCCTTCCAAAGAACACCCAGGGCCGATCTCCTTTAGAATGGACTGGTTGGATCTCCTTGAAGTCCAAGGGACTCTCAAGAGTCTTCTCCAACACCACAGTTCAAAAGCATCAATTCTTTGGTGCTCAGCTTTCTTCACAGTCCAACTCTCGCATCCATACGTGACCACTGGAAAAACCATAGCCTTGACTAGACGGACCTTTGTTGGCAAAGTAATATCTTTGCTTTTGAATATGCTATCTAGGTTGGTCATAACTGGCTGCAATCACTATCTGCAGTGATTTTGGAACCCCCCAAAATAAAGTCTGACACTGTTTCCACTGTTTCCCCATCTATTTGCCATGTAGTGATGGGACCAGATGACATGATCTTCATTTTCTGAATGTTGAGCTTTAAGCCAACTTTACACTCTCCTCTTTCACTTTCATCAAGAGGCTTTTTAGTTCCTCTTCACTTTCTGCCATAAGGGTGATGTCATCTGCATATCTGAGGTTATTGGTATTTCTCCTGGTAATCTTGATTCCAGCTTGAGCTTCTTCCAGCCCTGCATTTCTCATGATGTACTCTGCATATAAGTTAAATAAGCAGGGTGACAATATACAGCCTTGACGTACTCCTTTTCCTATTTGGAACCAGTCTGTTGTTCCATGTCCAGTTCTAACTGTTGCTTCTTGACCTGCATATAAGTGTATCAAGAGGCAGGTCAGGTGGTCTGGTATTCCCATTTCTTTCTAGAATTTTCCACAGTTTCTTGTGATCCACACAGTCAAAGGCTTTGGCATAGTCAATAAAGCAGAAATAGATGTATTCTGGAACTCTTGCTTTTTTGATGATCCAGTGGATGCTTGCAATTTATCTCTGGTTCCTCTGCCTTTTCTAAAACCAGTGTTAAATGTATTAATATGTGTTTTCTGACTGAGGATGTTGTCTATTTGGAGTAATAGTCTATTCAAGCTTAAAAATGTTTATTTTGCTTTTATTGGATTGTGTATTCCATAGATGTCAATTGGATCAAGTTAGCTATAAATGTTTGCACTTTTGATACAAGATTATAAGCTATTTCTTCTTTCAATGAAAATATCATATAGTGGTTTTCTTTCATCCTTTCCTTCCACATTTTTTACTTGAATAAAGAATTCAGGAGTGTCTGGAAGGGTGACTGCAAGGCCTAGAATTGAAAGATTTGCCCTCTGCCCTCTTAAAAATGCCTAAAACTTTCTTGCTGAATTAAGCAAATCACAACTGAATTTCCTTCTTGTAATTTTTTTTTTAATTTCCGGTCTTCAATTTTTAATAAAAGTTTTAAACTTATTCTCAGACTACAATTTAATCCTATCAAAGTTTATCAATTTTAAATTCACTTGACTATTACGGAGAAGAGCTTTCATGTAGTCATTTTACTTCCTTATTCAGTATATGAAAATCCCTGGTTCACTCAATGGAGTATAATTTTCCAGGATAGGAGGCAAAGTCTTTGTCACATTCATGCAAAATTGGAAACAATGAGTTATGTCTTAAGTCACATCGAATTTGTAATGTGTTGCCTGCCATATATTACAGACACTCAATAATTCTACACGTCTCCTGGGTTATTCAACTAATTAAAGGTTTGATAATTAAGGAAGCATTTCCTATTCTGAAGTTGTCAAGCATAATTGTATGTTAGATGACTCCATAAAGTAACATTTAGCTGGTGACTCTAAACAAACCTTACATGGTGTCCCAAAGAGGTTCATGTAAAAGCTCTTTTTTTTTAGTGACATCAGCAAACATAAGGTATAAAAAAAATAACACAAGCTGGTTGAATTGAGATGACAGGTGTTTTTCCAATTGTATGCTGAAGAGAAAGGGTATCATTTGTCATATCAGATATAACATATTTAAAACATTATTTTGTAAAGGCACTGTTTTAAGTTTCTCTTCTTTCCTTCAAATCACAAACCAAAAGGAGAACTTGACTTCATAAATATCTTTTCCATTAATGATAGTTTTTAGTTTTCTTCTTTTTGATTGGCAAATTGGTAGGCAAGATGAATATGTCTCAAGATACTATTTTGAATTGGGGCAAATATACATTCTAATGATTTTGTTACTTTGTTACAAACTGTGCTACACTCTCAAAAAAGTTCTGCAGCGCCTGAGGTATTTTATGTATTAAAGGGCTTCCCTTGTAACTAGGGGTAAAGAATCCACCTGCCAATGCAAGAGACTCCAGTTGTTCCCTGGGTCAGGAAGATCCCCTAGAATAGGAAATAGCAACCCGCTCTTGCCTGGAAAATCCCATGGACAGAGGAGCCTGGCAGGCTACAGTCAATGGGGTCACAGAGAGCTAGACAGGACTTAGGGACTAAACAATAGCAACAACAACTATTAAGAGTTGACACCAACAGTATTTCTTTAAAAGTTGATCTATACTGGAGGTGCCTGTGCAAAGTGGATAGAGGAAGGAAGAGAGAGTGAGGAGGAAGAGGAGAAGGTGAGATCCCACAGTACGCAGTCAGAGGGTGGGCAGGCAGTTTGTGTCCAGTTTGTGACTTGATGGTAGCCTCCATGGACCTTACTGCTGCCTCTGTCTCTGTTTAACAGGAGAGGGAGAATTGCAGAGGTGTGGGAAATGGCAGAGCTGCAGATGTTGCTAGAGGAGGAAATCCCTTTTGGCTACAGGGTCCTGATAGAAGGTTACCAGAACCCGAACCGGATGGCAGAGTACTGCGAAAAAAACTGCATACAGCTACTAGACAAGAGAAAAGCTTTAGAAGAGACCAAAGCCTACACAACCCTATCCCTAGCTAGTCTTGCTTATCAAATAAATGCATTAGTTAACAATGCTCCAATCCAAGCTTCTCAGCTCTAGATAATGGAGTTTTCCACAAGACTGGACATTCGTAAAGAGAAAGTGGCTCAGAGAGAGATTGGTATTTTGAACACAAATAAGAATACATCAAGAACTTACAAAATATTAGCTTATGCAAATATGGAGCATCCTGTAAGTTATGTTCAGAAACCTACCGAGCATAGAATTCTGGATAACTTGGGCCATGGTGTCAAGCATGGAAATAACCAGCTTGCAAGAACTGGCACACTGTCAAGAATAAATCCTACTACTCAGAAACCACTGCACACTCCCGTGTCAGGCTGGGGAACGTTGGGATGAAATATTCCTTACAAACCCCTGGAACCCATTCAGTCTCCAACAGTTCCTAATGACTACATAGCAAGTCCTGCTAGCCTTGGAAGTGAACATAATCCAGCAGGAGTGTTTTATTTTAAGTCAGAGACTAGGGACACACAGTGACAGCAACAGTAGTGACATTCCCAGCACCATGCCTACACCCTCACCACCCACTATTGGACCAGTTACTGATAGTACAACTCCACCAATGATAACCTCCACTGGATGACATTCCCCTTGTTTGATGACTCCTCCACCACTGAATTATGAAGTTAAGAAGGCTGCTGTAGTTCGTATAATGACCCATTTGCAGTTGGGGATACTGCTTGGGTGCCCAAGAATTATATTGAGAAAGGTAAGGTACAGGCATCGTTGAATTGCTGTAAAGGGAAAGAACTTATTATTATAGTATTTTAGAGCTGTAAAGAACAGCTGGTCCAGTGTTTCTCCACCTTTTAAATAGTCTATCAAGCCAAGATGATTTAGTTCCCATGCATTCCTAACATGAAGCGAGCATTCTTTATTTTTTATTTGTTTTTAAATTGGAGTATAGTTGATTGACAATGTTATGTTAGTTTCTGGTATATAGCAAAGTAATTCAGTTAATGTGTGTGCATGCTTAGTCACTGCTGACTCTTTGTGACCCCATGGGCTGTAATCCATCAGACTCCTCTGTCCATGGGATTTCCTAGGCAAGAATACTGGAGTGGGTTGCCATTTCCTTCTCCATGAAATCTTCCTTACTCAGGGATCAAACCCACATCTCCTGCTTTGGCAGGCAGATTTGTTATCAATGAGCCACCAGGGAAGCCTCATGCCATACAGTAGTAGGTTCTTGCTACTTATCTATTTTATATATAGTAGTTTTTTCCTGCTAATCCCAAAGTCCTAGTTTATTCCCAACCTATTCTCTTCCCCTTTGGTAAGCATGGGTTTGTTTTCTATGTTTGTGGGTCCCTTTCTGTTTTGTAGGTGGGTTCATTTGAATCCATTTTTATTTTTAAATTCCATACATACATGATATCACATAGTAAAAAAAAAAAAGATCTATTCCAGTTTCAAAAGCATAAAAAATTTGTCTATCCCAATTTTAAATGTATCTCAACAAGAAGGACAAAAAATAAGCTCCTTTGTGATTTTTTTTAAAAAAAGTCACATTTTATAGGATATTTTACTATTAAGTTAAAATCAGCATATATTAGGTTTATCTTATACATATTGATGTCATCAAATATGTGTATCTAGAAATTTATGGTTATGATCACAATGCAAATTATAAAAATCATTTTTCACACATTTAGAAGAGATTTATTTATTTTTACTTTTGACTGCACTGTCTTTTTTCTGTGTGTGGGCTTTCACTAGTTCTGGCGAGTGGGGGTTACTCTTTGTTTAGGTCCAGAAGCTTCTTACTATGGTGGTTTCTCTTGTTGCAGAGCCTGGGCTCTAGGGCATGGGAGCTTACTAGTTGCAGTGGCATGGGAGATCTTTTTGGACCAGGGATCAAACCCATGTCTCCCGCATTGGCAAAGGATTCTTAACAACTGGACCCTCAGGGACATCCCTAAAAATCATTTTTAAACAAGAGGAGTTTTACTTCATTCCTATGTTATTAAAAGTGATGGATTTGGTTTACTTCCATAATTCCTTATAAAACAGAAATTTCCCCTGAGATTATGCATAAAATAGGAGAAATGCATTCTAAAAGCCCTTATGTAGAAATACTAACATACATTCTACAGTATGTTTTAGGTTTGTTTTCTTAGAACTGTTATGGAAATAATTCTAATGTAGGAGGATTAAGTACGAACAAGTTTTAGAAAATGTGTCTTGATGAATGAAACATAACAGTGGAGGTGTTGGTAAGTATAATCATAGCAGGTGAAAGGAAAATCTGTTGCAGACTTTCTAGATGCTTCCTGTGCATCTCGTGAGGCAAGATAACTAGTTCTGAAATTTTCACATCAGACCTACCTCCTTTTATGTGTCTATTGGCACTTTTCACTACACAAACCCAAACTGTCTTAAGCAGAGTATCAGCTACATGTATGGAATTTAAATTGATCTTTGAGAAGATAAAGGTGTTTGCCTTTAGAGAAGCATATTTGAAATTTTGCTTTTCTGTGAAAAGCATAGAAACAAATATTTTAACAACTTGTTGAATAATATTAAAATAATTTAAGAAATCAAAATATTACTTTCTTTTTGGATATCATTTGTCAGCTTCGATGTCAAAGACTTAAATATATACCAATGAATTTAGTTTAAAAATGTATGGGTTAAGAAACATAGAAAGACATATGTTTTAATCACTGTATTTTTTTCTAGTTTTGATTTGCAGTAGTCTTTGTGATTTTAAAATGTTATTCATGGCAGAAATTGTTATATATTTAAAGTTACTCCTTGCTTTCAAATAGAGTAGCTTTAGAAAAAAGGAAAATGTCACTTGCCTCATAAATGCTGAATGTGATCCTTCCAGCAAGGGAGGCAAAGTGATATATGGGTGAGGATGCGATAGGTTTCATCATTCAGACTAATTATACAGATTATGAAGGTAGGCTTGGGGGCAGTTTTCTAAGAATGGTTTTACTTCTGATGATTTGAGGAGTGGCAGTCTGATTCCATAGTCCATTTTTACTGCAATAAGACTGCTGTCACCAACCTTGTTGTGTACAATGGACAACTCCCCATATCCCCCTTTTCCTAAACCAAGCAACATCCATCATCTACTTGCTACTTCTAAGATTTTGAAATTTTAGATACCTTATTTAAATGAATCATACAATATTTGCCTTCTGCAACTGGTTTATTTCATTTAGCATAATGTTTTAGGTTCATCTGTGTTTTTGTAAATAGAGGTATTTCCTTTTTTAAGACTGAATGGTAATCCATTGTCTGTGTGTACCACATTTTCTTTATCCATTCTTCTGTCAGTAGGTATTTGGGTTGTTTCTACATTCTTGCTTTAGTGAATAATGCCACAGTGAACATAGGAGTGCAACTATCTCTTCAAGATCCTGATTTCATTTCTTTTGGATGTATGCCGAGAAGTAGAATGGCTAAATCATATGGTATATATAATTCTAATTTTTGGAGAAAGCTCCATGTAGCAAAAGCACCCTTTTACAGTTCTATCAGCAGTGTACACAGTTTACAAACTTTGCATATCCTTGGTAATAATTATTTTTTGGTGATAGCTATCCTAAGAGTTGACTCATTTGGAAAAGACTTTGATGCTGGGAGGGATTGGGGGCAGGAGGAGAAGGGGACGACAGAGGATGAGATGGCTGGATGGCATCACTGACTCGATGGACGTGAGTCTGAGTGAACTCCGGGAGTTGGTGATGGACAGGAAGGCCTGGCGTGCTGAGATTCATGGGGTTGAAAAGAGTGGGACACGACTGAGCGACTGAACTGAACTGAACTGAACTGAACTGAGGTGTGAGGTGATGTCTCATTCTGGTGGTTTTGATTTGCAACTTCCTGATGATTAGTAATGTTGAACACCTTTTCGTATACCTGGTGGTTATTTGCATGTGTTGTTTGGAGAAATATCTATTTAGGTCTTATGCCCATTTTTAAATTAGGTTGTTATTATTTTTATTGCTATTGAGTTGTAGTACTTTCTTATATATTTTGGATGTTAACCACTTATCAGATAAGTTGTTTACAAATATTTTCTCTCTCTCTCTCTATGTTGCTTTTTCACTCTGGTTTCTTATATTATACAAAAGTTGTTTTTTATATAGTTTCTGATGTTTATTTTTGTTTTTATTGCCTATGCTTTGGGTTTCATATCCAAGAAGTTGCTAAGACTAATACCAGGAAGTCTTTTCCTTATTTTTTTCTATGATTTTTAGAGTTTCATGTCTTACACTTGGGTGCTTAATATATTTCAAGTTGATTTTTGTATATGATATAAGATAGGTATCCAATTCATTCTTCTACATGTAGATATCCAGTTTTTCCAGTGCTATTTGTTGAAGAAACTATCCTTTCCCCTTTGTGTATTCTTGGAGCTCTTGTTAACAACTGTGCCTGAGCAGTGGGAAGCCAGGGGACAATGATGGGGGCCTTAGTGGTCCTGGTGTGCAAACTGGTCATCTGATTTGGGTGTTGGGACAAAAGACCAACTGAACCATGTAAGAGCTGCTTCCTTCTGAAGTTTCTCTCAGGATAGAGGGAGCTCCGGCACACTAACCTCTGTAGTTTTATCCAATGAAGCAAATGATTAGAAGTCTTGGTGCCAGACTTATCTTACCTTATTATTAAAGTTTAAATGAGTTACAAGCCTAATCCTCTGATAAAATATCTCTTGGGCGGGGGAATGAAAGAGATTAAATAGCCAAAGAAGTTCAACCAATAAAGCAAGAAAAGAATCAATCAATTGAATAATTAATTAAAAAGTGGGGTGAGAAAACACAAATAAAATTTGTATCTATCAAAAAAGAAAGTAAACAAATCTAAAACACATGTAGAAATACAAATACAAGATGACTGCAAATTACAGGAATGCTGCCTGAAAAGCCTGGTTAGATTACCTGTGCATGAGTGCATGCTAAGTTGCTTCAGTTGTCCAAGACTTTGCAACCATATTGGCCATAGCTCGTCAGGCTCCTCTGTCCATGGAATTTCCAGGCAAGAATACTGGGTTGAGTTGTCATGCTCTTCTCCAGAGGATCTTCCCAACAGAGGGATCAAGATTGAGTCTCTTAAGTCTCCTGCATTGGCAGGTGGGTTTTTTTACTACTAGTGCCACCTGGGAAGCCCAAAGATTACCTTTAGTTAACAAACGGAGCCATTTGGGAAACTAAAACTTTTTATTGGTTTAACAGTAATTTCAACCATTTAATTGAATGTCTTCACCCTTCCCACAGTTCTGAACCTGCTGCCTCCTCTCATGGAAATGTGAAAATTACAAAATTACTTATATGATTGCCTAGAACACATATTTTATTATGTTTTTAAGATAACTTCCTGGTACTACATCACACATCCTTAGGAGTAAGTTTCCTTTGATAAGTCTTGTACTTTCTAAAAGAAAATTATCCAAAAATGATAAGATTAACCATATCAACAGACTTTTGAACAAATAAGCTTATAACAAAATAGAAATAGAGTCACAGAACAGACACAGAAAACAAACTTATGGCTTCCAAAGGGGGAAAGGGATGGAGGGATAAATTAGGAGTATGGGATTAACAGAAACACTCTACTATATATAAAGAAAGTAGGGAAAAAAACTAGACCATTCAGGTATGACCTAAATCAAATTCCTTATGATTATACAGTGGAAGTGAGAAATAGATTTAAGGTACTAAATCTGATAGATAGAGTGTCTGATGAATTATGGATGGAGGTTCGTGACATTGTACAGGAGACAGGGATCAAGACCATCCCCATGGAAAAGAAATGCAAAAAAGCAAAATCGCTGTCTGAGGAGGACTTACAAATAGCTGTGAAGAGAAGAGAAGTGAAAAGCAAAGGAGAAAAGAAAAAGATATAAGCATCAGAATGCAGACTTCCAAAGAATAGCAAGAAGAGATAAGAGAGACTTCCTCAGTGATCAACGCAAAGAAATAGAGGAAAACAATTAAATGAGAAAGACTAGAGGTCTCTTCGAGAAAATTAGAGATACCAAGGGAACATTTCACGCAAAGATGGGCTCAATAAAGGACAGAAATGGTAGGGACCTAACAGAAGCAGAAGATATTAAGAAGAGGTGGCAAGAATACACAGAAGAACTGTATTCTTTTTGATCTTCATGACCCAGATAATCACGAAGGTGTGATCACTCACCTAGAGCCAGATATCTTGGAATGTGAAGTCAAGTGGGCCTTAGAAAGCATCACTGCAAACAAAGCTAGTGGAGGTGATGGAATTCCAGTTGAGCTCTTTCAAATCCTGAAAGATGATGCTGTGAAAGTGCTGCACTCCATATGCCAGCAAATTTGGAAAACTCAGCAGTGGCCACAGAACTGGAAAAGGTCAGTTTTCATCCCAATCCCAAAGAAAGGCAATGCCAAAGAATGCTCAAACTACCACACAATTGCACTCATCTCACATGCGAGTAAAGTAATGCTCAAAATTCTCCAAGCCAGGCTTCAGCAATACCTGCACCATGAACTTCCAGATGTTCAAGATGGTTTTAGAAAAGGCAGAGGAAACAGAGATCAAATTGCAAACATCCACTGGATCATCGAAAAAGCAAGAGAGTTCCAGAAAAAACATCTGTTTCTGCTTTATTGACTATGCCAAAGCCTTTGACTCTGTGGATCACAAGAAACTGTGGAAAATTCTGAAAGAGATAGGAATACCAGACTACCTGACCTGCCTCTTGAGAAACCTATGTGCAGGTCAGGAAGCAACAATTAGAACTGGACATGGAACAACAGACTGGTTCCGAATAGGAAAAGGAGAACACCAAGGCTGTATATTGTCACCCTGCTTATTTAACTTCTATGCAGAGTACATCATGAGAAATGCTGGTCTGAAAGAAGCACAAGCGGAAATCAAGATTGCTGGGAGAAATATCAATAACCTCAGATATGCAGATGACACCACCCTTATGGCAGAAAGTGAAGAGGAAATAAAGAACCTCTTGATGAAAGTGAAAGAGGGGAGTGAAAAAGTTGGCTTAAACTCAACATTCAGAAAACTAAGATTATGGCATCTCGTCCCATTACTTCATGGCAAATAGATGGGGAAACAGTGGAAACAGTGTCAGACTTTATTTTTTGGAGCTCCAAATTCACTGCAGATGGTGATTGCAGCTATGAAATAATAGATGCTTGGTCCTTGGAAGAAAAGTTATGACCAACCTAGATAGCATATTCAAAAGCAGAGACGTTAATTTGCCAACAAATGTGCATTTAGTGAAGGCTATGGTTTTTTCCAGTGGTCATGTATGGATGTGAGAGTTGGACTGTGAAGAAAGCTGAGTGCTCAAGAATTGAAGCTTTTGATGTGGTGTTGGAGAAGACTCTTGAGAGTCCCTTGGACTGCAAGGAGATCCAACAAGTCTATCCTAAAAGAGCTCAGTCCTGGGTGTTCATTGGAAGGACTGGTGTTGAAGCTGAAACTCCAATACTTTGGTCACCTCATGCAAAGAGCTGACTCATTGGAAAAGACTCTGATGCTGGGAAGGATTAGGGGCAGGAGGAGAAGGGGACGACAGAGGATGAGATGGCTGGATGGCATCACTGACTCAGTGGACCTGAGTTTGAGTGAACTCTGGGAGTTGGTGATGGACAGGGAGGCCTGGCGTGCTGCAATTCATGGGGTCACAAGGAGTTGGACACGACTGAGTGACTGAACTGAACTGATATATAAAATAGAAAACCAACAAGGACCTACTGGAGAGGACAGGGAACTATACTTAGTATTTTGTAATAAGCTATAGGGAAAAGGAATATTAAAAGAAAATATATACATAACTGCCTCATTTTGATATACACTTGAAACTAGCAAAACACTGTAAATCAACTCTCTGTGTGTGTGCTTAGTGGTTACCAGCTCTTTGTGACCCATGGACTGTAGCCTGCCAGGCTGTCTGTCCATGGGATTATCCCTGCAAGAATATAGTTCAATGAGAAAAAAAACAGACTTTTGATAAACATGTTTAATTATTTTTTTCTGCAGAAGTTGCATTTTGTTTCTTCTTTTGAACTTGTCAACACTGCATTATGTATAACCCATTGGCATGTAACATTTACAAGCATCACTTGCTTTTCAAGTGTTCCAGAAATACTACTGAACATATGGTAGGTGCACACATTTTCCCAGGGCAGAACCAATATACAACACCCAAGTCAGAATGTGGAGCCTGGCTAGGGCTAGAAGTCCCTGATATGGTGATATACCTCCCCTTCGCAGAGCAGTTTGATATCAATCATAGAGAAGGAGCAACTAAAAGATACTATTGACAGGGAATTGCTAGCTTTGATGTATTCTGTTGTAATTGACCCTTAAAATTTAATGAAAGGAAGAGGTGGTAGAGTGTTAGAAAACCAAGCAGAACATGTGTGAACAAGTGAAGCACACAGGGGCATGGACTTTTCCTGTGTGTGTGTGCTCAGTTGTGTCCAACTCTTTGCGACCCCTGTGGACAGACTGTAACCCACGAGCCTCCTCTGTCCAAGGGATTTTCCGGGCAAGAATACTGGCTGCTGCTGCTGCTAAGTCGCTTCAGTCGTGTCCGACTCTGTGTGACCCCATAGACGGCAGCCTACCAGGCTCCCCCGTCCCTGGGATTCTCCAGGCAAGAACACTGGAGTGGGTTGCCATTTCCTTCTCCAATGCATGAAAGTGAAAAGTGAAAGTGAAGTCTCTCAGTCGGGTCAGACCCTTAGCGACCCCATAGATGGCAGCCTACCAGGCTCCTCTGCCCATGAGATTTTCCAGGCAAGAGTACTGGAGTGGGGTGCCATTGCCTGGAGTGGATGCAATTTACTCTTCTAGGGGATCTTCCCGACCCAGGGATTGAATCTGAATCTCCTGTGTCTCCTGCATTGCTGGCATATTCTTTGCCACCAGGTAAGCCCCTAGTCAAACAGTTATACATTCAAAAGTAGGAAACAACAACAACAACACCTTGCTAGTCTGGTAATCTCCATAACAAGTTTCCCTTTAGCTTTTTTCATTCACTGAAATTTGAAAGAGAAAATAGAATGAATTCTCATTATTAAATCATTGACTAGTTCATAGGAGATATAACAGATTACGACAAAACAAAATATTTTTCACTGAAAGTGTTCATCTAGGAATTTCTAGAAATCTGTGCATGTTTAATATAGATACTAGTGAAAAAGGAGGGTCCTATTGTCTTTGGTAAACACTCTACCTTTTCTTTAAGGGTAGATTTTTAAGTAAAATATTTAGTAGGTTTCCTAGTTTTACTGCAATCTCAATACTATACACTTTAAAGCACACTGAAGATAATCTGAACACCTCATAAAAACATTACATTTTCCAAAAGGTGAAAAAAAGAGTAGTGAGAAGAGTAGTATTGTTTTATATATTTGCAAATTTCTTAATAGAATTGATCTTTTTCAAGAAACTAGCCTGGTGGTTACCAAGGGCAAGAGGCTGGGGGCGATGTTTATCAAGGAGTACAAACTTCCAGTTGATGAATAAGCTCTGGAGATCTAATATACAGCATAGCGATCATAGTTAATAATTCTAAATTCCATATTGAAAGTTGCTAAGGGAGTAAATCTTAAATGTTCTCTCCACAAAAAGAAATGGTAATTATGTGACAAGATGCAGATGTTAGCTAATGTTATAGTGATAATCATTTTGCAATATGTAAATGTATCCAATCAACATGTCATATACCTTAAATTTACCCAATGTCTTATGTCGACTGCATTTCAGTAAAGCTGGAAAGATTAAAAAGAAAAAAGGAATAAAATGAGGAAAGTCAAGAAATGAGGAAAGCTTGATATGAAGGCCAGAAGGAGGACTGAAAACTCTCAACTTCAGTGATATTTACACTACCTGAGGGGCTTTGTTACAATCTTTATTTTTTTATTTTTAATTTTTATTTTAACTTTAGTTTACTTTACATTACTGTATTGGTTTTGCCAAACATTGACATGAATTCACCACGAGTGTACATGCCTTCCCAAACATGAATCCCCTCCCACCTCCCACCCCATACCATCTCTCTGGGTCCTCTCCTTGCACCAGTCCCAAGCATCCTGCATCCTGCATCGGACATCGACTGGCAATTTGTTTCTTACATGATAGTATACATGTTTCAATGTCATTCTCCCATCTCATCCCACCCTCTCCCTCTCTCTTTCCCCCAGAGTCCAAAAGTTCACTCTATAGATCTGAGTCTCTTTTGTTGTCTCGCATACAGGGTCATCATCCCCATCTTTCTAAATTCCATATATATGCGTTAGTATACTGTACTGGTGTTTTTCTTTCTGGCTTACTTCACTCTGTATAATCGGCTCCAGTTCCAAAAGTGATAGTCCAGTTGTTGCATTTGCCCTCTCATCACCTTCTGATCTCCAGATAATTAAAGTAGTTTAAGAATATAAGGACAGTGATCACAGATCAAAACGATAGAATAGCCCTTTGTTTAATTTACTTTTTTCTTTTTTTGGTTTACCTTCTAATACAATAAAGCCATTCACCTCCTTCACTCTTCTTGCGTATTTCAACAAAACTCAACATGACTATATTTTACCCTTGTATGTATATATATATATATATATAT
>SJYQ01003601.1:139114-150984 GCA_006410935.1 Redunca redunca
ATTCGGAACCATAGAAATTATCTGAAAAGGAAACATCTTCATCTGAAGGTTTCTTAAAACATTGGAAAGACATCTATGCCTAATGTATTTTAGGGTGAATTTAAATGATATTAGGAAGGATATATTTTATGATTAATTCAAGTTTACAATTTTTCCTAGATATGAAGATAATGAAAATGTACAATGAGCTACTAGGTATTATTTCAAGAGTGAGAAGTTTTTAGCATGAGAGTGAGGAAGGTGTGTTTGATCTGAGTTTTATGTACTGCTAAAGTCATTGCTGAGGGAGAAGATCCCAAGGCTGAGAGAATTTCCACTTCCTTTCTGGAATGGACACGGTTGATACTCAATCCAAAGTGAGAAGCTCCTGTCCCATTTGCTATTTTTGTAGGTTGTTTCCCAGGCTTTTGTGTGTATTTAGGAGAAGGAAATGGCAACCCACTCCAGTGTCCTTGCCTGGAGAATCTCAGGGACAGGGGAGTCTGGTGGGCTGCTGTCTATGGGGTCGCACAGAGTCCGACACGACTGAAGTGACTTAGCAGCAGCAGCAGCAGCAGGCCTAATAGTATTCACCTGCAACTCAGAGAACTTCTCTCTATCTGCTGAAGCCACCTCCTCTTTCTGGAAAATGCCTGTGAGCCTGTTGTCAGACTTAACCAGTGATTGATGGAGGAAGAAGCATAAAAGCCCAACTTCCTTATATCCAGTTGGGGAAACACGGATGCATAGTGCACATTTCCAGGGCTCCCCTTCAAGATCAGACTGACATTACTCTCTAAGAGAGTTGCTAAATTTATGCCCTTGCTTGATTTGGTCTTCTACTTCCCCTACTCTTTTGCAGGTTTCTCCTCAGAGCACATTTAACACATCTCTGATACACAGAGATTTACTCCTCCTGTCTGCTTCTGAGGAACCCACACTAAGAAACATCCTCCACAGATACAGACAGTATGTGTGTACAGATAGTATTTTTGTATGTAAATGTATGCATATTTGGGAGCAGTGATGGGCAAGGGGATTATTTAATATTGCCTGATTTTTACTGTTATTTTTGGCCAGTTACTAACAGTGAAGCCTGGATGAGAAGAGAAGTTAGTTCAACCTTGGGAAAGCAAGAGAGAATAGAGATAAGAAAAACGGAATGAATAAGCTTGAAGTCTAATAATAAAAAATAATACACAATAAGTCCATTAAAATTACAGTCTTCACCCAAGGCAGTAGTAACAGGAAAGTAATAGGAAGATAGAGAATTGACATAAGAATTGTCCAAGTTTTAATTAATAGGAGTTGGGAGAACTATTGGCAGGAATGCTGATGAGAATTTCACCAGTTTTTTTTAAAGATATGTAAAAATTGGATTGACAGAAAGGAATTGTGAGAGTATTCCCTCTTGTAGCGTTATGTGGATCAAGATGTGAAAGCTAAAGCAAAGACCAGTCTATGTTAATACATGAATAAAAATGATGACTAGCTAATAATTACTGAGCTAATTATTGAGTTAGTTATTAAGAGCTAAACATGCTTTTAAGTGTTTCCCGTTTTGTATTTATTTACTAACCACCCTGTGACACAGGTTTTCTTATTATAAATGACCATGAGGAACATAGATGGTACATAATTTTTCAATAATATGTAGAAGATTAATATTCATAGATAATATGTTTCTGGAATGAATATTCTATATTATTCTGGGAGAATTGTTTAGAAAAAGTGGACTTTAATTTTTAACAGAAATTGAGGAAACAATATTTAAATAACAGGAGTGGAAGGTAGAGTGCTCAGAGTACATGCTCTAGGTACATTAATTTCATGACCCAGAAATTTAGGTTTGTCAAGAGAAGACCAGTTGAGAGCCTTTTGCATCCACTTATTCATAAGATAAGGACCTGAACAGCCACAGTAGATGCTAGGTTGTCAAGAAAATAAGTGGGATGATAACCACTAAATCTCTAATTTGTCCCTGTTGCTGCAAATGGCATTATTTTGTTCTTTTTTATAGCTGAGTAATATTCCATTATATATATATATCTATATCTATATATACAGACCACATATTCTTTGTCTGTTCCTCTTTTGGTGGACATTTAGGTTGCTTCCATGTCTTGGCTATTATAAATAGTGCTGCAGTGAACATTGGAAACATATATCTTTTTGAATTATAGTTTTCTATGGATATATGTCCAAGAGTGGGATTGTTGAGTCATATGGTAGTTTTATATTTAGTTTTTTAAGGAACTTCCATACTGTTCTCAGTTTTTTATACACCTGAAACTAACACAACATTGTAAATCAAACATGCTTCAATAAAAATTTTTTTTTTTAAATAATAAAACATCTAAGTCATAACAAGAAAAAAAAAAGTGGTACAGGAGACAGTGCAAAAAAATATTGAGGGAAAGAGGTATGTAAAAAATGATCAAATTAGAGCATTAAGAGCTATATGTGGACATTTTCACCTCCACATCTGGATATGAGAAATGGTAATACAAGCCTCTGCAAATCACAACATTATAAACTTTAGTCAAGTTCTGAAAATTCACAGGATATTAATTTATGTCTATATTTATAGCTACTTCTATACACAACACATTGAAGTAATATTCTTAGAATATTGATTAAATGTGAGTCAAATGCACAAAAATAAGCCTTCAGTAAATGTATTGGCTCATCAAGCCATTTATGTTGGATTTTTTCCTGGAATATAATAAGAAGTTATGAAGATGATTTATTGCTGGTGTAATTCAAATTGTTGTCATTCAAACTTTAGGTTATGAATATTGTTTCATTAAGTTTAGTGCTAATGTCTGCATAGCCACCATGTATGTTTTTGATCATGTTTTGATCTTTGTGTGATTCTATAAAGAAATGCAGAATTTGAGAGCATTCAGGAAGGCTATTCTGATATCTGAATTCATCAGCTCTTCCGTAGCTTCATATATGATCATCTGTCAGATTTTTACTTTTCAGCAATTTTTATGAAACTATAAAATAAATGACCACCTCTACCTCCATGATACCTAAAATTATCTTAAATGAATAGCTGTCCCTCTTTTATTGATTGTACTTTGTCTAGATCATGTCTTGGAAACTTTCTTTGTTTTATTTCTCTGCAGTAAAAGTAGTTTAGTTTGTTTCTGCAGATTCTCTGTCAATAATAGGCAGGTATGCCCAATCCTCTACAAAAGTAACACCTACTGGATGCCATATTTTTTTCTGAGTTTAGATCCTATACCGATTAATCTAATTTCAACCTCCCTATGATCTTGTGTTTAAATTCTCTCTACTTCCTTTGGCACTAATGGTAAAGAACCCACCTGCCAATGCAGGAGATGCAAGAGAGTAGGGTTAAATCCCTGGGTTTGGAAGATGCCCTAGAGGAGGGCATGGCAACCCACTCCAGTATTCTTGCCTCGCGAATCCCATGGACAGAGAAGCCTGGTGGGCTACAGTCCACAGGGACACAAAAAGTTGGACCTGACCAAAGCTACTTAGCACGCACGCATGTACTACCTCCTTTATTGTCTGTCTTGAACTGATTTTTTTTATGAATCCTCTTTTGGTTTTTATTCCTCTGGCCTTGAATCCTCTCTTGACAATGGTTTTCACCTTTCTTGCTTAGAGGATATTTTCTGATAGACATCTTGCCTATCACATATTTTGCTACCTAGTAGTATATGCACTTGTTGTGGTTGTTTAGTTGCTAAATTGTGTCCAACTCTTTGCAACCCTATGGACTGTGGCCCACCAGGCTCCTCTGTCCTTGGGATTTCCCAGGCATGAATACTGGAGTAGGTTGCCATTTCCTTCTCCAAGGAATCTTCCTGACCCAGGGATTGAACCTGTATCTCCTATATTGGCAGATGAATTCTTTACCACTGAGCCACCAGGAAATACCAGTATATGCACTGGCATGTAGTAAATATACTGTTAATGTCAACATTAGAGCAAAGAGTAATTCTATTTAAAGAAAAATAAATTTATTGTTTTGGATCAGCAAAGGAATTTCAATTTGGTATGAGGAAACTACCGCAAACCATAAGCAAGTCCAGAGAACAAGAGAGCAGCATTCTTTTATAAAAGAAAGGAGGAGGTGGGAAAGGGTTGTTCTGAACAAAAGTTCATTGGCGAAAAACGAAAGTTCATAATGGTGATGGCTTTCTGACTACAGATGAGGGCGACTTACTGTGAAAGGAAGTCTTCTTCCAAAGAAGATTTCTTCTTCATTATGCAAACTGTGAAGAGTGGTGCATGTTTAAAAGTCCTGCCTTTGCCACTTCTTGACCCCAGGTTTGAGTTAGGTTTCCCTAACACATTTTCACAACAATATCACTGAGGGTGAGTTGTAGTCATGGGCACTATTTTTTCAGAAATTATTTAAAAGCCCTGTATTGTATATATAGGGAAAATATGACTTGGGATTTGAAAATTAAGTCATATTAATATCAACGGCAAAGTTCTATAGATTCCCATGGTTGTAATAACAGGGCAACATAATCTAATTTGGGCTTTCTTGGTGGCTCAGGCAGTAAAGAATCTGCCTGCAATGCAGGAGACCTGGGTTTAATCCCTGGGTCGGGAAGATCCCCTGGAGACGGGAATAGCAACCCACTCCAGAATTCTGACCTGGAGCATTCCTTGGGCAGAGAAGCCTGGTGGGCTACAGTCCATGGTGTCTCAAGGAGTCGGACAGGTTTGAGCAACTAACACTTTCTTTTCGCTTTTCATATTCTAATTTAAGCTAATTAAATATTGGCTGAGACTGTTAAGATTTTACTCCAGGCCACTTGTGTTTTAAGTTTGGAGGCAACCTATATTCACTACCAAAGTTTATTAAGAAGATAGAGAAACTATCAGGTGTGAGTGGTAGCTATTGACACATACAAGTCTGGTGATGCTGTGTGCTGTTTATTGGATTCTGTAGGTATGCAATTTGTAAAACAAGCTTTATTTTTTAAATCAGTTTGGACTTACACAACAGTGATAAAAATAGTGTAGAAAATTCCCATATACCCCATATTCAGTATCTTCTATTATTAGTATCTTCCATTAGTATGGTATATTCTTACCATTAATTAAGCAATATTGACATGTTATTAATTAAAATGCACAGTTTATTTTTACTTCCTAAGTTTTTGCCTAGTGTCCTTTTTTTTCTGTTCCAGCGTCCTAGCTATAATATCTCCTTATAGTTAGTTATATGTCTCTTTAGGCTCCTCTTTGATAACCGTGACAATTTTGAGGAATCCTGATCAGACATATTATAGGATGTCCCCTCTATTGATAATTTGATGTTTTTCTCATGGTTAGATGGGGTTTGTGGGTTTGGGAGAGGAAGTTCATAGAGGTAAAGTATTTTCATCACATACCATTAATATGATTTATAACTGTTGATGTTAACCTGATCATTTTATTGAGGTAGTGTCTCCCAGATTTCTCCACTGAAAAAAATACCTTCCTTTCCAGGCTGAACTCTTCGGAAGGTAGTCACTATGTATAGCACAGAGTGTCTGTATCAGTTATTTTGAATTCTTCTGCAGCTAAGATTTTCCTCTTCAGCCACGTTTATTATAGTCTATTAGTACAGACTCATAGGTCTTATATTTTACACTGGGGGTTATTGACTTTGTTGCTCATTTGTCCCAATTTGACTATTAAGAGTTCTTTTAGTTTGATCTTGTGCCTCTTTGACATATCCCTATCTATCTATTTATCATCTATTTATCATCAATCTACCTACCTACATTTTTTAAACATTTCATTACTTTTTGACACTATAAGATCTTCTGCTTCTGCTGCTAAGTCTCTTCAGTCGTGTCTGATTCTGTGCGACCTCAGAGACGGCAGCCCACCAGGCTCCCCCGACCCTGGGATTCTCCAGGCAAGAACACTGGAGTGGGTTGCCATTTCCTTCTCCAATGCATGAAAGTGAAAAGTGAAAGTTAAGTTGCTCAGGCATGTCCGACTCTTAGCGACCTCATAGACTTCAGCCTACCAGGATCCTCCATCCATGGGATTTTCCAGGCAAGAGTACTGGACTGGGTTGCCATTGCCTTCTCGACTATAAGATGGGCCAGGGTTATTATGTATATTTACTGCCCCACTCCTAGACTCACATTTCTTTATACTGTCCTAGCTCCTTTTATTGGAGAATGGTATTAGAAACCACGACCTGGGTACTAAGTGTGTTCATTGCTAGTCTTTTAGATCTTCTCTACTTTTTCTTTTTTTTTTTTTAATGTTGTTAATTATTGATTCATATTTTTAAAGGGATATAGGCCTATTCAGATTATCTGTTTCACCTTGTGTGAATTTTGGCAGTTTGTGTCAAATTATGAAGTTTGTAGCCATATAAAGTTCATAATGTTCGTTTTTTTAAATAAAAGCTTTTTAAAAGATCAGTTTTAGATTCAAACCAAAATCGAGAGTAATATACAGAGATTTCCTATATACTTCCTCTCCTAACACATGCAGTGCCTGCACCATTATCTTATTCTTGAGTTATTTGTACATTTTGGATAATAGTCCCTTATCAAATGTGTCTTTGCAATTTTTTTCTGAGTCCATGGCTTGTCTTCTATTTCTCTCAACACTGTATTTCCTACAGCCGATTTTTAAATTTTTAATGGAGCCCATTTTATCTTTCATGTACTACGCCTTTGGTGTTATATTTAAATAATCATCACCATACCCCAGGTCATCTCAAATTTCACCTATGTTATCTTTAAGAATTTTACAGTTTTGTGAAGGGTATAAGGTCTGTGTCTAGATTAATTTCTGTGTGTGGATGTCCAGTTGTTCTGGCACCATTCATTGAAAGACTGTCTTTGCTCCATTTGTCTAAGATCAGTTGACTATGTTAGTGTACTTATGTCACATTGATTTATCGGTCTGTTCTTTCACTGATAACACTGTTTTGATTACTAATATCCCTTATTTATCCATTCAATACTCTTTAGTTTAGCAGAGATAACCCCTTTATATCTGAGATTAGTAATTTGTACATTCTCTCTATTCCTTTTCATGGTTAGCCTGGGTAGATGTTGATCATTTCTAATAATCTGTTCATATTGTTTCCCTGTATACAATTTCATTGTTTTTTATAAAATAATTTTTATTTCCTTCCTTCTGCTTCTTTAGGCTTAAATTAGTCTTCATTTTTAGTTGCATAAGATGTAATCTTAGATTATTGCTTTTAGATCACCTTATTTTCTAGTGTAGTTATTAAATGCTATAAACTCCCATCTGTGCACTACTTCGGCAACATCCACAAATTTTGACAAGTTGTGTTTTCATATTAATTTGTTTTAAAATAACTGATTTATGTTGAAAGTTATTTATTGACCCAAATGTTATTTATAAGTACTTAGTTTCAGTTCAGTTCAGTTCAGTCACTCAGTCGTGTCTGACTCTTTGCAACCCCATGAATCACAGCATGTCAGGCCTCCTTGTCCATCACCAACTCCTGGAGCTCACTCAAACTCACATTCGTTGAGTCAGTGATGCCATCCAGCCATCTCATCCTCTGTCGTCCCCTTCTCCTCCTGCCCCTAATCATTCCCAGCATCAGAGTCTTTTCCAATGAGTCAACTCTTCATGTGATGTGGCCAAAGTATGGAGTTTCAGCTTTAGCATCATTCCTTCCAAAGAAATCCAAGGGCTGATCTCCTTTAGAATGGACTGGTTGGATCTCCTTGCAGTCCAAGGGACTCTCAAGAGTCTTCTCCAACACCACAGTTCAAAAGCATCAATTCTTTGGTGCTCAGCTTTCTTCACAGTCCAACTCTCACATCCATACATGACCATTGGAAAAACCATAGCCTTGACTAGACAGACCTTAGTTGGCAAAGTAATGTCTCTGCTTTTGAATATGTTATCTAGGTTGGTCATAACTTTTCTTCCAAGGAGTAAGTGTCTTTTAATTTCATGGCTAGTACTTAGTTTAGTCTCAAAATATTTAGGGATTTTCTAGTTACATTCCTGTTATTGATTTCTAATTTAATTTCACTAAGTAAACTTTATTAGAATACACTTTATTTGATTTATTTGCATTTAATTTTGTTAAGGTATACTTATGGCCTAAAGATGTGGTTTGTATTGGTGAATGTTCTTTTGTGATCTGAAAACAGTATATATAGTATATGTTTTACTGTAGTTGGATTAAGTATTCTATAAATGTTAATCAGATCAACTTGATTGATGGTGATGCTCAGGTAAAATCTGATAAAACTGAAATAAAAAATAGATAATTCCACTTTTATAGTTGAATGCTTTAGCATGCCTTTTTGACAAAATTGAGTTAATCAAGCAGGCAGAAAATCAGTAACGTATTTGTGAAAATTGACGAGGCTGGTGTGGTTGGAGGAGAGTGAAGGAACATGTACAGGAAATTGTGCTCAATATCAGCAGGGTGGGAAGACTGTGTGGGCCTTACATAAGATGTGAAGAAAGGGACCAATTTGGAGGAAAGATGAGTTCATTTTTATAGAATGATAAGTTCAAACTGAATATTAGAGATTCAAGAGAGGATGTCAAATAGACATCTGGGATATTATCCACTACATTATACAGCCTGTAAGAAATACTGTGCCTCTATGAAATACTGTTATATAGTCATCCATGGCTGAAATTATCATGTCCTTCCACTAGTGGGAAATGCATTATGAATGTCTTGCAGAATTAAGGCCCATTGGGTTTTTTGGTCATCTGTTGAAAATAGAACCAACCAACATGATTTTGTCTTGTTTTTACTTATCTTCTGCTGTTAAGGTATATGAACAAGATGTGAGGAGCTGTTCTTAACAAGATTGAATGTGAAATAGTAATAGCAGGGCATGAGAGGTAGAGCATTAATATAAGACAATAATTTTACTTTTGAACATTGGATTTTTTAAAAGTTTGAGGAGGGAAGTAAAGGCAAAGAATGAAGATAGATGATGTAGACTAAGTCTAAATGTAGATAAGCTCAGAGGTTAAAGCGTCTGCCTCCAATTCAGGAGACCCGGGTTCGATCCCTGGGTGGGGAAGATCCCCTGGAGAAGGAAATGGCAATCCACTCCAGTATTCTTGCCTGGAGAATCCCATGGACGGAAAAGCCTAGTAGGTTACAGTCCACGGGGTCGTAAAGAGTCGGACACGACTGAGCGACTTCACCTTCACCTAATAGAGAAAGTAAGCTAGGAAGACAGATATTAGCAAGAGAATATAATGCTTGAGTGAGTATATTGACAAACTATTGGTTTTGCTAGTGATGAAAATGTGGGCTGTGACCATAGGTAAGAGTGGCCAATAAAGCAATGGTAGAAGACAAAGTCTTTGGAAGAAGAGATTTCAAAAAGTTAGATACTGGCAGAATCATCAAATGTTGTTATTTGCTCAGTCATGTCTGCCTCATTGTGACCCCTTGGACTGCAGCCTGCCAGGCTCCTCTGTCCATGCAGTTCTCCAGGCAATAACGCTGGAGTGGGTTGCCATTTCCTTCTTCAGGGGATCTTCCTGTCCCAGGGATCGAACACAGTTCTCCTGAATTGTGGGCAGATTTTTTACCATCTGAGCCACTAGGAGCCCATGGATATTAAAATCATGAAGGCTGAAGATGACAGTAATGATGGAGAGACTGGCTGCTACTAAGATGCTAATCTTCAAGGAATAAATCAAGTGCTCTTGGGGTATATGGAAGGTCAGAGCGGAGAAAAGTAGCATCTGGTATAATCTGATGAATTGCAAATCAAAGCTCAAGAATTTTAGGAAAGAAAAAGGGAAATGTCCTGGAAGTGTGAACAAGGGATAAGAAAGAAATCTGTCCGATCTTTAGGTCAAACAATGTACCATGTATTTAAAAAAAAAAAAATGAACAGTCAACCAAATTCACAAGTGTTAGAGCTGAACACCTCTCAGATCTTCTCTCTTAACATTATTTCTTTTTTAAACTTTTCCTTGGCGATGCAAAAGAAAATACCTGATTCATGGTCCAAACCTACTGTGTGCAAGGCTAAGAAATATAATGTTCAAGTGATACCAGGAAAAGGAAATGAAGCTGTGAAAGTCCCACCAGCCTGCCACAGATAGATATAGCCTATTTACATTTTTATGAGAAAAAAAAGTAGTTCTAGGATAGGAAGGTATAAAAAAGGAATTATGAAAATACATACAAATGTGTTGAGAAAGAAATAGGGAGAAATACCTAAATATACCAATGAACCAGACAGCAATCTGTCAGATGAGTTCAAAAATAAAAACAGAAGTCAAGAAAACTTGAGTGGCTTTAGTTGCTTGAAAGAGCATTAGAATCATATTATTAATGCAAAATAAGAAAACACCATAGAAAACTAAAAGCAATAGAATATATGCCATCTTAGAATTATGCCAACATAAAAAAACTTTCAAAGGGATACAGTATCTAGAACTAAGATGGAAAAGTCTCCTATATGTAAGGTCATCCTAGAATGGTATTATGTGGAAATTTTAAAACACTTAGAAGGTTGTCATATTTCACAAGATATCGAGAAATCCTAAAATGTATTGAACTAAGGAAACTGAAAGGGAAAACATCTTGTAGCAAATTGCTTGCTTTGTCAAGACTTGTAGTGGAGTGGAGGCTGAATAGCTTGGTGTGGAATGGGAAAGACAACCAGGAAAAGTGGTAAATTTAGTTGCAGTGTTAGCTTTAGTTCTAATGTTTTGGGGATTTCTTAGAAATTAGGCAGTAAGGTCTAAGTGGTTACAGAAAACAGGATTTGTCTTCAGTAAGATTTATAGAGGGAGATTTAACTTTGAAACTTTAGTCTAAATAAGTCATATTATGATTATTTATTGCCTGCACTCGACTAATACTGGTCATATTTGGTACATATCTTGGGTAGATTTTAAATACATAAGACTCAGGATAATTTAGTTTAAGTTTCCCTGGTGGCTCAGATGGTAAAGAGTCTGCCTACTATGTGGGATACCCTGGGTTGGGAATATCCCCTGGAGAAGGAAATGACAACCCACTCCAGTATTCTTGCCTGGAAAATCCCATGGACAGAGGAGCCTGGCGGGCTACAGTCCACAGGGTTGCAAAGAGTCGGATATGACTGAGTGGCTTCACTTTCACTTTCAATAATAGAAAGGTCCAGAAGGCATTTCTATCCAATGCAACCACTGAATGTAATTTTTTTAATTTGTCTTTCTTAATCTGGAAAGATATTAATGATACATTCTTAGGTGAAGCTTGCAAAAAACCATACTGTTCATTAGAAGTACTGAGTCCTGGGCACTTGGAACTAAAACAGAGTCTCTCTATTATTATACTGTTTTTTAAATAGCAGGAATTTTCATGTGAACATTTCTAAAAGGACTAGAAACAATCTCTACAGAGCAATAAGTTTAAAGATAATTTGAAGCTTCCATTTCATCTCTTTGGATATTTAACTGTAAATTAACATTTTTTGAAAATGAAAATAATATATAGCAAGGGCTTATGAAATAAATGAAGTCAGAAGGGAGGCTATTCCATAAATGATAAATATGCTCATTTAGAACTTGTTTTTGCAAACTGTTTTTACCACACTCAAAGAAAGCAGGGAAGATAACACCATCTTCTTCCAGTGCCAAATTCGCACTACCCAGGTCCCCGGAGTAGATCCTGGTTGCTCTAATGCTTGTTTAGAGAAGTCTTTCAAATATACAAGGAACATTAAATTAAATTATTCAGTGTTGTATCTTTAACTAGGACACTGTGGATAACAGACACCTTGCCTGCCTCCTAGAGGGAAACCATAGAGACTTAAGTGTAGGTATAATTATATAACCATGTTACTTAAATAATGTAAATATGGAGTCTTAACCTTCATTTAGTCATGAACACATAATATCATTTAGTTAAAAACAAT
>SJYQ01003601.1:199195-229249 GCA_006410935.1 Redunca redunca
CTCACATCCACAGATGACCACTGGATAAACCATAACCTTGACTAGACAGACCTTTGTTGGCAAAGTAATGTCTCTGCTTTTGAATATGCTGTCTAGGTTGGCCATAACTTTCCTTCCAATGACACCACCGTTATGGCAGAAAGTGAAGAGGAACTAAAAAGCCTCTAGATGAAAGTGAAAGAGGAGACTGAAAAGCTTGGATTAAAGCTCAACATTCAGAAAATGAAGATCATGGCATCTGGTCCCATCTAATGCATATTAACATTTCCCTAGTAAAAGGGAGCAATATACTAAATCCTGAGGGTCCTGTGCCACTTTTTCTATTTCACAAATTAAAATTCCAAGTATGCTTTCATTTTAAGATTATTTATATTTATAACACATTTGAAAACTATTGCTCTAGAGAATCATCTAAACACTGTAAAATGTAAATAATATATATGCAGCTACATATATTATATATATATATACATATACTTACTTATTTATAAATTTTCATGTTTTAAAAAGTCAGAAATAAAACAAGAACATGCCATGAGTAGCTAAGTGTGATGCATTTATAAATTCACCATGAATAATGGAAAACGGAACAGCAAAGATATGACTTACAACATCAGAAAGTAAAAATCTATTGTTTGTCACTTGTTCCACATACATAATATCTTGTGTTTTCCCCTCAGAAGGTGACAGAAGTCAGTGCCATATTTAAAGTTGAGATACCTGAGTCACCAGGTGTGTGCATGAACTTACAACTCTGCTTTATGTGCTATTTTTCTCTGCATACTTTAGATCACTTTCCTGGGCTGTATTTTACACTTCCATCCACTAAAACAATAAAAGAAGGAGTCGGTGGCTGTCCTGAAGTTGTATTTATATAGTCAGATAGTGATTAACTCTCTTTCCCCTCCTGGGAACGTAGGTACTGCTTCAGTTAGTCTAGGTCCCCCGACAGGAAAACGATAAAAAGCTACACAGGAGAACTGCATGCTTTTTTGCTATAAGAATAAATATCATCTAATGATTCCTTCTATTTAAATTTTTACTGTTATACACTCAAAAAAGAAAAAATATCTTCTTGTTCAACCTGTTATCTCTAGCAGGGAACTTATTTTAATGACTAATATATAGCATTAAAAAATCTCTGTCTAGAAATAGTCATTTTTACATGATTAATCATTTTGGCCTATTTATTATTTAAACCAATTTGTCTTTAAATGATTTACATATAGTCATACTTTCCTACCTCACCTGATGGTGAATGAAGAGGAAAATAGATGTCTGCAAAGTGACTGGATGGAAACAGACACTTAAAGCGTAGTTCTCCACCTATTTTGAGGTGCAAAAATCTTGATAGCATGTCAAAAAATGTATAACAAAAGAGTGTAACACATTTAAACAAACATTAGGATTTGAAACAAAAAGAAATAAGGTAATACAGTTATAAATTATCCTAAATTCACTTCATAAAATTATGCATAAAATACAGATATAATTTAGCTCTAAAGACATATTTAGATTAATTTGATTTTATATCCTTGGAACAGAAAACTATTGAGCATCACTTATGCCTCAAAATTTATTCAATTTCTATTATGTCCTCTGCCAGACCTTATTCCAGTCTTCTTCAGCTTTTTGTTCTGCATGCTTTTAAACACGGTTTCTTGAAATCAAAATAGGATTTTAAATATATACTACAAAGATGCTTTACCTTGATCATTTGGAACTAGGTCAATTTGCAGTACTGATTAGAGGTAAAAGATTCAAAAACCTATTAATCTCCAAAGTTCCCTAGTGCTTGCTTGGCATGATTCTTTATCATTTTATATGTAAGTCACACATCTCTCAGGCAGATTCTGAGAAAGCCTGAATCTGATATCTGTGGACCTCCCTCCTTTCAAGAGGAAAAGAAATTCACTGGAGAAAATTTTTGTGCTACTTCTGAGTGAAGAAGCAGTTATTCTCTCACAGGGCAGAAGAAATTGGTCCAGATCCAAAGAATTGAATTGAAGGGTAAAGAGCTCTCTCTCCATTTCCACTGTGTCCACTGCATTACTCTGCCATTTTTGTGGATACCTTGTTTTTTTAACAAAAAACAATCTTTTTGGTGATAAATTCCTCCAATTAGCCAACATATCTGTATAACTGAGCACAAAACTCTTAGAAACAGATTTTATAATTAACCATTTTATATAGGAATATTTCCACTTCGAGTTGCATGCTTTTTTAAAAAGAGAAAGCAGAATAGAATATTACTTGATTTACCAAATATTTTCCAACAAGTATTTTTGCTTATCAATATGTATCAGCACCATGTGGAGCACTGCATTTAGAAAGTGGAGATAAGTAATAACCCTTGCCCTATTGAACTTACATTCAAGCGGGGCATGACCTGCTTTGAGAACTGAGAGCTTTCCTCAAAAGTCAGCGTTCAGAAAAAGTCGATCAACTTATATAAATTATCATCATTCTCCAGTATCTTATCCTTCTTTAATTTTCTTCATGATAGTTATCATTTTCTAATATATATATGATGTCATATATATATCATATATAGATATTAAAGTTTTAAAATGTATTTGCCTGTTTAAAGGTTGGATTTCTCAGAAAGAAGGTGTTTACAGATATTGCATGTGAACTGTTCAGTTAGAAGATGAAAAGATAGCTCACCCTGGGCCTAGAGCTCCTGCCTCATTCTGACTTTATAAGGAGTTGAGGAAAAAACATACAAAACCTGCCAGCACTCATAGATTGTACATTCCCAGGAGACGGAGATACACTATCAAAGTACATCATGGGACCTACAGGGCAAAAAGGGCTCAAAAGACTGATCTACAAAAACAGAAAAATATTTCCAGTGCAAGACTATCTCGGCAGGTGCTTTACCTGTGACAGCAAACCAAAGGCCACATAGAAGTGGGGCGGGCAGAGTTGCATCTGGTGAGCCTGAGTCAGGTAATGGGAAGAAAGCTGACAACCAGAAAGACAGGTCTCTTGAGTGTGATGACTGGTAAATCCTCAGAGTGTTGAGACTCATGACCTTCCGCACAGAATGTAGTAATTGACATCGAAATTCGGGACCATCTTCCGACCACTTGTGTACTTAATAACGGAAATCCAGCTTCCTGTGTTTTTTCGTAAAATGTCCATGGCCTTCTGTCAACTACCTATCATTCGAAGACAGTTCTCTGGCTGCTTGCCAATTCTTGCTCTTAATGCATTCATCCTCCTAAACAATTTCCTTTTGTGTTTCCAAGGCCCTGCTGAGAGCAGAGAGAGATGAGTACATAAAGAATCTGGTAAATGCTTGTGATAGAAAGTGAAATATCCTGAGCTGGAGGCAGAAAGCAGAACGTGGAAGAGATTAAAAAAACAAATTAAAAAAAACCTAAAAACAGTAAAAGAAGAGCTCTAAGCACAATAAAAAATACATGGTATCTGGCCCACTCTCTCATTTTATTCTCTGTTGGTCCAAATATATTCACAGCATCTCTGAAATGCAGTATTATAGATAAAGGAGGAAAAAACAAGAGCTTGGATATTCAGGGAAAATGCAGCTACTTTCTGAAGTCAATAATGGGCTTTTTTAATTCTAGCAATCTCTCTCTGTTTCTATGGTTCCAATTATCACTTATTGCTGAGAATTTACTGTTTAATACCAATCAAATATCTCCATATATTCCCTCCTGCTGTTTTTTAGTTACAATTTCATTGTTTAATAATAGAATGCAAAAAGTATTCAATATGATTGTTAATTTATGGTTATTAATATAATATTTGCCATCTTTGCATGAAGCTTTATTGTACTGAAAATACTGTAAAGGCTGATATATTTCAATTTAGCAGCTGTTCATAAAATGCTTACATGCTATACCATCTGCTTAACTTAATCTTTTAATATTAACATTCAGAGATACAACAAAACAGAAAAAAAGCCTCTTTTCTGAAGTGGAACTATCAAAATGAAATGGCTGTATTGATTATATAGGTAAAAAATAATGTAGGCATTATATTTAATAATAGATATGTATCATGCTGACTGGTTCAAAATTGGAAAGGAGTACCATAGGGCTAGGTATTGTCACCCTGCTTATTTAGCTTATTTGCAAAATACATCATGTGAAATGCCTGCCAGGCCGGAAGAATCACAATCTGGATTGTCAGCAGAAATATCAACAACCTCAGGTATGCAGATGATCACACTCTATTGGCAGAAAGTGAAGAGGAACTAAAGCACCTATTGATGAGGGTGAAAGAAGAGAATGAAAAAGCTGGCTTAAAACTCAACATTCATAAAACTATTAATAAGATTATGGTATCCAGTCTCATCATTTCATAGCAAATAGAAGGGGACAAAGTGGAAAGAGGGACAAATTTTACTTTCTTGGGCTCCAATCACTGTAAATGGTAACTGCAGCCATGACATTAAAAATGCGTATTCCTTGGAAGGAAAGCTATGACAAACCTAGACAGCATGTTAAAAAGCAGAGATGTCATTTTGCCAACAAAGATCCCTATATAGGCAAAGCTATGGTTTTCCCAGTAGTCATGTATGGTTGTGAGAGTTGGACCATAAAGAAAGCTGAGTGCTGAAGAATTGATTCTATTGGACTGTGGTGCTGGAGAAGACTCTTGAGAGTCCCTTGGATGGCAAGGAGATCAAACCAGTCAATCCTAAAGGAAATCAACCCTGAATATTCATTGAAAGGATGATGTTGAAGCTGAAGCTCCATTACTTCGGCCACCCGACGCAAAGAGCCAACTCACTAGAAAAGACTCTGATGCTGGGAAAGACTGTAGGCAAAGGAAAAGGGGGAGGCAAAGGAAAAGGGGGTGGCCAAGGATGACATGTTTAGATAGCATCACTGATTCAATCGATATTAATTTGAGCAAACTCTAGGAGATAGTGGTGGACAGAGGAGCCTGGTGTGCTACAGTTCACAGATTCATTTAGAGTCAGATACAACTTAGCAACTGAACAACAAATGTATTAGGCACATTAAATAGGATAAAACTCATAGGCACTGGAAACACAGCAGTGAACAAACAGATTAAAATATCTGTATTCATCAGACTTACCTCCTAGTTGGAGTGGGAGTGCTCACCAAAAAAATAAAATAAGAAATAAGAACAATGTAGAATATGCCAGATGCTCATGAGAAATAATTAGAAAACTCACGTAGGAAAAGGAATCTGGAATTAGAGAGAAAAGTGATTTGAGAGGACTCCCCTAAGGAGGAGATATTTGAGTGCAGACCTAAAGAAAGTGAAGAAAATCATGATGGCATTTGAAAGAACTCCTCAGAAGAGGTATAAGCTCGTGTAAACAGCAAGTAGGCCAGTGGCCAGAGCAGAGTAACAGTGAGTGAAAGCAGCAGGAGAGAAGGTGCAGAAGCAGAGGGGGCCAGAATGTATAGGCTTTTATAGGTCGTTTAAGATACTCTTTGTTAGAAATAGCTTGTCACATTGATACCGACCAGTGTTCTTGGCCTTCCCTAATCAATAGAAATTGACTAGAGGCTAGATAGTAAATTCAGACAAGGCTTTATTGGGACTACTGTGCTGGCTGCGGGAGGCAGCAGAAACAAGTGACAGATTCCTTTACAAGCTCCCTGGGGGAGGAGTGAAGAGCGTGTTCCTTCTATAGTGATGGCTTAGATGGTTTGCCCACCACTTCATGTTGCTGAGGGCAGAGGGGCATGCTCAGTGCCCTGCTTTTGCTCCAGTCAGTCACCCAGTTTTTGCTCCCACTCTTCACAAATGGCAGTTTTTAAGTTTTTTGTTTTGTCTTTTTGTATCTTTTGGTCCAGAATTTGGCCTGTGCATGCAATTATTCTTAGTCCCATATAGTTTCTTTGTACATAGCTTGAGGAGAGGTGTATCTAGGTGCAAGCACTTCAGTAGGTCCCAGCCTGTCTTAATATTAACTGGTATTTTTTTTTTTCCTATGATAAATGTCCTCATTTCCAGAGTGAAAAGGATGTCAAGGAGATATTAATTAACCTTTATGTATTAAAAGGGTTTTGTTTTTTCTTTACAGTCACATCAGCTAGCATTTTCTTTACCAAAAAATATCTTCTTCAGATTTCCTAAGATGGCAGTTTTTCAGTAACTCCAATTTTATATAGGTAGTCTTCTTAATTTATGGTTTCCAAATGAAGTTCTAGATCCTGGTCAAATGGATCAAAATAACCATCTGGGATGGGCAAGTACCATGTAAAAGTCAACACTGACTTCTTCCATAAGGACTCATTTCCTTAAGAAGACCCACTGAATCACATACACTGAATGGAAGTCTTGACTTTATTGTGATAATGCCCTTTCATCATCTGAAGTGTTTAAAAATCATCTAATATTCTTGTCATAAGGAAAAAAGGACCACAATAACCCACTACTTCTAAAAGGTGGAAGGAGCAGTGGATGACAAGAGGAATCTTGTTTTCTTGCAATATTTTATTTCCTAACACAATGATGCTCCAAACAGGAAGTGAAGAAATGTATTAAAATATACTTAATCATTATTGGCAACTTTATTATTAAAACCATCATAAATATTAATCTTTATTATGTTAAGGCAGTCTATGAAAGTGGTAGATAGTGCTTTGCTGCCACATTTCACTTGGCCTGATTATAAACTTGTAGTCAACTGCATTCCCAGTTTGCCAGTTCTTTACCTCTGGAGACTTTAGAATATAAATGCAATTTTTTATAGTCATCTTAATAAGTCTGATCTAATTAACTTGGCTCCACTCTTTCATCCCTCTGATGCTATTTTAGATCCCCCTTCGATGCTATTTTAGAGAAGGAAATGGCAACCCACTCCAGTATTCTTGCCTGCCTGCAGAATCCCAGGGAAAGAGGAGCCTGATGGGTTGCTGTCTGTGGGGTCACACAGAGTTGGACATGACTGACATGACTTAGCAGCAGCAGCAGCTTATGCTATTTTAGATCCTGAATATCACAATCCAAGTGGTATAGTCATAATCAAAACCATCACTCTAGTTGCCTGCCATTAGATAATTTCCAGTGTCATCCAGGACCTCACTCATAGTAGCCACAAAAGTGTTTTAACACAATACAACTAACTACAAAATCCTGCCATTTAAGGGCTTCCCTGTTGGTCCAGTGGTTAAGAATCTGCCTGCCAATATAGTGGACATGGGTTTGATTCCTGGTCTGGGAAGATTCCACATGCCACAATGAAAGTAAACCCCTGAGCCACAACTATTGAAGCCTGCATGCCCAAGAGTACATGTTCTGCAACAAGAGAAGTCAAGGCAATGTGAAGCCCCCACACCCTGCAATGGAGAGCAGCCCCCACTAGCTGCAACTAGAGACAGCCCTCACATAGCAACAAAGACTAAGTATAGCCAAAAATAAAATCAATCATATATATATATATATATATTTCAAAACCCTGCTGTTTAAACCTAGATTTTCCCCTGCCCATTAAGGTTGCCTTACACCCTTACTATAGTACACCAGTTAAGATTGCTTAACCAGTTTTAACATTCTCTGCAAGTCATCCTATGAGTCTCAAATTCACTTTTATCACTTATACAAGTGATATAAGTAGATCTTTGTCACATACCTTTCCAAAATCCCGCTCTTCTATGTTTTAATATTATGCCATAACAGGACATTAAATCAGGATGGTACATGATGTTGCAACAGTCCTAGGTCTTTGTGAATTCATACTGTCTGTTGGAGATTGCTCTATCCTTTGTATGCAAATACAATTAAATACACATTTTGTGATATATATCAATAACTGATGGTTATTTTTAGTTTGTCCTTCACATCACTTCCTGATTATGATTGGTACTTCTTGAGCCATAATTTTATAGTTCACAAATGGGGAAATTATCTTTGTTACTTACTCATCTCAGAGGCCCAATAATATTAACTACAATCTTTGTGAGGCCTATGGGAAAAAGACATTGTTGTAATGACCTGCTATTATTGTTATATCCTCTTAATAACTCATTTCCTCAAAGAGTACTATGATTTGGATATTCCCTAGATCCTTAAATACCTATAACAGCTGTATAACCGTATCTAATAAATGTACTAGGAACTTAAAAGCCATTACAAGTTTAGTATACAGTCCTTAGTCTAGAGCTATTCTGCTGATGTAGTACAAAGTTATGTCAAGTAGCCAATTTCAAGAGGTTGCCAGGAGAGTTCCAAATGGCTTCATTTAGAAACCCTTGATGTTATCAAGTACACTGACCTGGACTTTGGTCAAATTTTTACAAAAGCATGGTTCTGTCCCAGTTTCAGGGCATATGTGTTAGATATAACATTATAAATTCTGCTAAAAGCTCCTGCATTGGTTAAAAGAGTACCATGAGGAGTTGCAGAAAACCCTGTTAGTAACAATCAAAACATAAAAAGAAATATGCATAATTGGAAACAAAGTTTGGTTAGAATCACTTTATAATTCTGATAACTTTTGGGATCAATACACTATATTGTCACCCTGCTTATTGAACTTCTATGCAGAGTACATCATGAGAAACGCTGAGAGGGAAGAAGCACAAGCTGGAATCAGATTGCCGGTAGAAATATCAATAACCTCAGATATGCAGATGACACCACCCTTATGGCAGAAAGTGAAGAGGAACCAAAAAGCCTCTTGATGAAAGTGAAAGAGGAGAGTGAAAAGCAGGCTTAAAGTTCAACATTCAGAAAATGAAGATCATGGCATCTGGCCCCATCGCTTCATGGCAAATAGATGGGGAAACAGTGGAAACAGTGGCAGACTTTATTTTCTTGGGCTTCAAAATCACTGCAGATATTGGTTGCAGCCATGAAATTAAAAGACGCTTACTCCTTGGAAGAAAAGTTATGACCAACCTAGATAGTATATTCAAAAGCAGAGACATTACTTTGCCAACAAAGGTCTGCCTAGTCAAGGCTATGGTTTATCCAGTGGTCATCTGTGGATGTGAGAGTTGGACTGTGAAGAAAGCTGAGCACCGAAGAATTGATGCTTTTGAACTGTGGTGTTGGAGAAGACTCTTGAGAGTCCCTTAGACTGCAAGGAGATCCAACCAGTTCGTCCTAAATGAGACCAGTCCTGGGTGTTCACTGGAAGGACTGATGCTGAAGCTGAAACTCCAGTACTTTGGCCACCTCTTGCGAAGAGTTGATTCACTGGAATAGACTCTGATGCTGGGAAGGATTGGGGGCAGGAGGAGAAGGGAATGACAGAGGATGAGAGGGCCGGATGGTATCACCGACTTGATGGACATGAGTTTGAGTGAACCCCAGGAGTTGGTGATGGACAGGGAGGCCCTGGCGTGCTGCAATTCATGGGGTCACAAACAGTCGGACACAACTGAGTGACTGAACTGAACTGAACACGTTTTATATTCACAACAATTTTTAGATTACAACATTTGAAGGAAAATATCATTTCTGACTTTACCTATTTCAGAAAGAAATTTAAGATGAAAGAAAAATTCTGTTTTCTAATGACAAAAGAAGAGCAATTGTCATCAATTATATATACATTTGAGTTATTAAAATATTTTATATAAAATTAGCATCATGATCTATACATAATTTTAAGTTGCATCTTTTTACTTAACATTACATGATAATCTCTCACCAGTATAAGACAGTCTACAGCAGCAAGACTTTAATGGTTATACTGCACTTTAACATGCTCCTATCTCAAAATTATCTTAATATTGCTAATGATTAGACCCTTGAATTATTGCCCATTTCTAAATATTTAAATATGGATTCCCTGGTGGCTCAGACGGTAAAGCGTCTGCCTACAATGTGGGACACCTGGGTTCGATCCCTGGGTAGGGAAGATCCCCTGGAGAAAGAAATGGCAACCCACTCCAGTACTCTTGCCTAAAAAATCCCATGGATGGAGGAGTCTGGTGGGCTACAGTCTATGGGGTCACAAAGAGTTGGACACAACTGAGCGACTTCGTTTTTGTTTCATTTTGTTTAAACATTGTAACTGCTTTAATAGAGAAAATGTGAAAACGTAGAACATTCTGTGTGTCTAATATTTTACAGGAAAAATTCTCAGAAGAAAATTTATTTAAACAAGGGAGGCTATATTTTTTAAAGGTCTCAGTATAAAATCACCAGATTTTCTTACCAAAGTGTTTACACTGTTAGGCTTTTATTGATAGCAGTAGTAAGTAATCAGGTGTTTTACCACCAAGACTAACCACAGTAATATTATGTTTCCTTTACTTGAATCTTATTGATTACTAACAACATAAAAAATTTTTGTAGTCTACTTATCAATTTATATGTCTCTTTCAGCTTTCTAAATTATACTAAAATTCTTTGCTTCCTTGCTGAACTTTTGTTATTAACAATGAAAACTGCAAAAAACTCAAAATACATAGAACCTAAACAATACACTAGCAAACAATCAACGTATCACTGAAGAAATAAAAGAAGAAATTAAACTATGCTTGGGAGACAAAAGAAAATGAAAACACCATAATCCAATACCCATGGGACACAAGAAAAGCAGTTTCAAGAGGGAAGTTGATAGTGATACGTACGTCAGGAAATAAGAAAACTCTTCAATAAACAATCTAAACTTACACCTACAGGAACTAGAAAAAGGACAAACAAAACCCAAAGACAGTTTAAGGATAGACACTGTAAACATCAAAGCAGACATAAAAGAAATAGACACTTAAAAAAATAGAAAAGATCAATGAAACTAAAAGCTGATCCTTTGAAAAGATACACAAAATTGACAAACCTTTAGCCAAATGTAACAAGAAAAGAGATGGTCCAAATCAATAAACTCAAAAATGAAAAGAGAAGTTACAGTTGACACCACAGAAATATAATAGTAAGAGATCACTATGAACATTTATACATCAATAAAGTGGACAACCTATCAGAAATAGACAACCTATCCGAAAAGGACAAATTCTCAGAAATTTACAATCTCTGAAGACTGATGAGGAAGAAATAGAAAATTATGAACAGACCAATGACCACAAATGAAATTGAATTAGGAATAAGAAAACAACTTCCAATTTTAAAAAGCCCAAGACTAGAAAACTTCACAGGTGAATCCTCTCCTTCTCAAATTATTTTAGAAGATTTCAGAGGAAGGAACACTTCCAAACTCATTCTATGATGCCAGCATCACCCAATACTAAGACCAAAGATATCACATGAAAGAAAATTATTGATGAACATAGTTGTAAAATTCCTTAACAAAATTTTAGCAAACTCAATTCAACAATGCATCAAAAGGATCATATACTATTATCAAGTGGGATTTATCACAGGGATGCAAGGATGGTTAAAGATATGTAAAATCAATATGAAAGGTCACCTACTGAATGAGAGATGATATTTGTAAGCTTTGTATCTGGTAAGAGGTTTGTATACAAAATATACAAAGAATTCATACAACACAACATCAAAAACCAAACAACCCAAGTAAAACACGGGCAGAGGATCTGAACAGGCATGTTTCCCATGATGTAAATGCCCATCAGACACACGAGAATGTGCTCAACATCACTCATCAGGCAAATGCAAACCAAAGCCACAGTGAGGTATCACCTTATGCCTGCTGGAATGGCTCATATAAAAAAGGACAACAAATAACAACTCCAGGTGAGGATGTGGAGAAAAGGAAACCCTTGTATACTTGGTAGAAATTAGTCCAGTCACTACGGAAAACCATATGGAGATTCCTTAAATAATTAAAAAGAGAACTGCTACATGATTCAGAAAAAGTTCAACATTCATAAAACTAAGATCATGGCATCTGGTCCCATCACTTCCTGGCAAATAGATGGGGGAACAGTGGAAACAGTGTCAGACTTTATTTTGGGGGGCTCCAAAATCAATGCAGATGGTGACTGCAGCCATGAAATTACAAGATGCTTACTCCGTGGAAGAAAAGTTATGACCAACCAAGACAGCATATTCAAGAGCAGAGACATTACTTTTGCCAACAAAGATCCATCTAGTCAAGACTATGGTTTCTCCAGTAGTCATGTATGGATGTGAGAGTTGGACTATGAAGAAAGCTGAGCACCGAAGAATTGATGCTTTTGAACTGTGGTTTTGGAGAAGACTCTTGAGAGTCCCTTGGACTGCAAGGAGATCCAACCAGTCCATCCTAAAGGAGCTAAATCCTGGGTGTTCGTTGGAAGGACTGATGCTGAAGCTGAAACTCCAGTACTTTGGCGACCTCATGCGAAGAGTTGACTCATTGGAAAAGACTCTGATGCTGGGAGGGATCGGTGGAAGGAGGAGAAGGGGAGGACAGAGGATGAGATGGCTGGATGGCATCACCAAGTCGATGGACATGGGTTTGAGTAAACTTCAGGAGTTGGTGATGGACAGGGAGGCCTGGAGTGCTGCGATTCATGGGGTCACAAAGAGTCAGAAATGATGGATTGTCTGAACTGAACTGACTGAACTGAATATGCATTAAATTAGAGAAATATAGACTTTAGATCTTAGTTTAAAAACTTAGCTTTCTAATGTGGAGAATATATCCCCTGAGTCATTCAACTAATTTATAACTTAACTTGATTAATATGTATGGAGCTCAGTATTTATTTTGAGTACAACCCCCATAGGAAAGTGAATTTATAAGTACAGAAGTAAATTTTACAAACAAATATATAAAATTTGCTAAATGAAAAATGATAAAATAAAAACACAGTGAAAGACTTTATATCAGAAACCATCTCTATGTTCCATACAAAAGAGCATATATAAAATAGAGACATTCAGAAAGGTTAAAGATAAAAGGAACACCTGTAATAAAATAGTGACCATAAATCTAACCAGGCATGATATACATCAAGCTTAAAATGTATTATATAATGTAAAGAAGACCTTATAATGTTGAAGGCAAAAATTTACAATGAAGAAATTTGTTAATATCTGAGTATTGTCATGCAAAATAATTGCATAAAGATGTAAGTAATGAGATGTAGGAAGAATCAGAAAATATCGATTAGAGAAGAAATTAGCACATATTTTAACAGTCTTAAGACAGATTTAATAGAAAAGGAATGTTAGAAATGAAAGACAATGAGAGCATAATCAACCCAGTGGTTCTTACAGATACATAGTGAACTCCAAGCGCCAGCAATGAAGGATGCCCACTGAACATTTACAGACACACTGGCAATATCATAAGTCATAGGGAAAATCTCCATAAAGTTAAAAATAAAAATTTCCATGTTTTAAGGAATCTCCACGCTGTTCTCCATAGTGGCTGTACTAGTTTGCATTCCCACCAACAGTGTAAGAGGATTCCCTTTTCTCCACACCCTCTCCAGCATTTATTGCTTGTAGACTTTTAGATATCAGCCATTCTGACCAGCATGAAATGGTACCTCACTGTGGTTTTGATTTGCATTTCTCTGATAATGAGTGATGTTGAGCATCTTTTCATGTGTTTGTTAGCCATACGTATGTCTTCTTTGGAGAAATGTCTGTTTAGTTCTTTGGCCTGTTTTTTGATTAGGTTATTTGTTTTTCTGGAATTGAGCTGCAGGAGTTGCTTGTATATTTTTGAGATTAGTTGTTTGTCAGTTGCTTCATTTGCTATTATTTTCTCCCAATCAGAAGGCTGTCTTTTCACCTTGCTTATAGTTTCCTTTGTTGTGCAGAAGGTTTTAATTTTATTTAGGTCCCATTTGTTTATTTTTGTTTTTATCTCCAGTATTCTGGGAGGTGGTTCATAGAGGATCCTGTTGTGATGTATGTCAGAGAGTGTTTTGCCTATGTTCTCCTCTAGGAGTTTTAGTTTCTGGTCTTACACGTAGGTCTTCAATCCATTTTGAGTTTATTTTTGTGTATGGTGTTAGAAAGTGATCTAGTTTCATTCTTTTACAAGTGGTTGACCAGTTTTCCCAGCACCACTTGTTCAAGAGATTGTCTTTAATCCATTGTGTATTCTTGCCTCCTTTGTCAAAGATAAGGTGTCCATAGGTGTGTGGATTTATCTCTGGGCTTTCTATTTTGTTCCATTGATCTATATTTCTGTCTTTGTGCCAGTACCATACTGTCTTGATGACTGTGGCTTTGTAGTAGAGCCTGAAGTCAGGCAAGTTGATTCCTCCAGTTCCATTCTTCTTTCTCAAGACTGCTTTGGCTATTCGAGGTTTTTTGTATTTCCATACATGTTGTGAAATTATTTGTTCTAGCTCTGTGAAAAATCCTGTTGGTAGCTTGATAAGCATTGTTTATAATAGCCAGGACATGGAAGCAACCTAGATGTCCATCAGCAGATGAATGGATAAGAAAACTGTGGTACATATATACAATGGAGTATTACTCAGCCATTAAAAAGAATACATTTGAATCAGTTCTAATGAGGTGGCTGAAACTGGAGCCTATTATGCGGAATGAAGTAAGCCAGAAAGAAAAACACCAATACAGTATACTAACACATATATATGGAATTTAGAAAGACAGTGAAGATAACCCTGTATGTGATAGAACAAAAGAGAGACAGATGTATAGAATAGTCTTTTGGACTCTCTGGGAGAGGGCAAGAGTGGGATGATTTGGGAGAATGGCATTGAAACATGTATAATATCATATATGAAACAAATCACCAGTCCAGTTTCGATACAGGATACAGGATGCTTGGGGCTGGTGCACTGGGATGAACCAGAGGGATGGTACGGGGAAGGAGGAGGGAGGGGGGTTCAAGATGGGGAACACGTGTACTCCCATGGCAGATTCATGTTGATGCATAGCAAAACCAATACAATATTGTAAAGTAATTAGCCTCCAATTGAAATAAATAAATTTAAATTAAAAAAAAAGAACAACTCAAATAATCCACCCGAGATGCAGGAGACTTGGTTTGTGAAGATCCCTTGGAGAAGGGAAAGGCTACCCACTCCAGTATTCTGGCCTGGAGAATTCCATGAACTGTATAGTCCATGGGGTCTCAAAGAGTCAGACACAACTGATCGACTTTGACTTTTCATTCTCAACATCAAAAGATATACTTACTCAGTAAGAATTTAAAAACACAAAGAGCTCAAGAGACTCAAAAATTTGAATCAAAAAAAGCACTTACCTTCTGCAATGGCTCACACTCTGTCTGTGGAGTGTTTCTCTCTGAATAAATCCACTTCTTACCTATCACTTTGTCTCTCACTAAATTATTCCTGTGATGAGACACAAAGAACCTGAGCCTCAGTAAGTCCAGACAACAAGGGGATACAGGTTCGATCCCTGGTCAGGGAAGTAAGGTCTTATATGTCACAGAGCAGCTGGACCCTGAGCACCTCAACTACTGAGCCCTTGCACCTCAAGTAGTTCATGTGTCACAATAAAGGATCCTGAATGATGCAATGAAGATACCATGTAAATAAATAAATATTCTAAAAATTAAAAAAGAAAGTTTGAATCAAAATAGTAGAGGAAATTTAATAATTCCAAAAGCAAATTTAATGGGTTATTATTGACAAAAATTAGAACTAACATACCAGATAAACAATTTTTAAACACAATAAAACAACAGTGATGCTACTAAATACAAGAAAACACACACAAAAAAACAACAAGGAGCCAATTATACAGAACAAAGGAGAGAAACAGATGTATACAGAGTTAAGTCATGAAAAAGAAGAAACAGCCATCAAGAGAGAACATTACAGAAATCACAAGATACTTCCATGTACAATTGTATGCAAATCAATTTGAAAATCTAGATCAAATGCTTAACTTTTAGGGAAAATATGCCCTCTATGACATATGCTCATAGAGACACAATATTCAAACAGAAAAAAAATTTACAGTGTAGAAAAATGGGGAAAATAGCTCTACTGTACACAATTACTGAGCCCCAAATTTTTTAAGGGATACTCAAATATTTAATTTTTTTATTCAAATGTTACTAAACTATTTGAAGAGCTGTCATTTGATCCAAAAGATACAAGAGTATGGTAAAAGTGTAATACATTATGGCCAATGGGATTTATTCTGGAAATTTTAGGGTAATCCAGTACTATTAAATCTACTTATCTTTTGTTAAGTGATCTGATAGAAAAAAAAATCATATAATCGTCTTACTAGAAACTGAAATTTATTTCTTTAAAAAGTACTCAAGAAATAGGAACAGATGAATTTTTATATGACAAAATACAAATGTTTGCTCAAAAGTACATATCTTAATTATCAAAATTATTGATACTTGTTCGAAATTCCAAGGAATGGCTGACCTATGTTTTGCTACTATTTAATTAGCAAGACGAGATAAGAAAGCCTTCCTCAGGGATCAAAGCAAAGAAATAGAGGAAAACAACAGAATGGGAAAGACTAGAGTTCTCTTCAAGAAAGTTAGAGATACCAAGGGATTATTTCATGCAAAGATGGGCTCAATAAAGGACAGAAATGGTATTGACCTAACAAAAGCAGAAGATATTAAGAGGTGGCAAGAATACACAGAATTGTACAAAAAAAGATCTTCATGACCCAGATAATCACGATGGTGTGATCACTCACCTAGAGCTAGACATCCTGGAATGTGAAGTCAAGTGGGCCTTAGAAAGCATAACTATGAACAAAGCTAGCGGAGGTGATGGAATTCCAGTGGAGATATTTCAAATCCTGAAAGATGATGCTGTGAAAGTGCTGTACTCAATATGCCAGCAAATTTGGAAACCTCAGCAGTGGCCACAGGACTGGAAAAGTCAGTTTTCATTCCAATCCCAAAGAAAGGTAATGCCAAAGAATGCCCAAACTACCACACAATTGCACTCATCTCACACACTAGTAAAGTAATGCTCAAAATTCTCCAAGCTGGGCTTCAGCAATACGTGAACCATGAACTTTCAGATGTTCAAGCTGGTTTTAGAAATGGCAGAGGAACCACAGGTCAAATTGCCAACATCCATCCAGTCATCGAAAAAGCAACAGATTTCCAGAAAAACATCTATTTCTGCTTTATTGACTATGCCAAAGCCTTTGACTGTGTGGATCACAATAGTGGAAAATTCTGAAAGAGATGGGAATACCAGACCACCTGACCTGCCTCCTGAGAAACCTATATGCAGGTCAGGTAGCAACAGTTAGAACTGGACATGGAACAACAGACTGGTTCCAAATAGGAAAAGGAGTACGTCAAGGCAGTATATTGTCACCCTGCTTATTTAACGTCTTTGCAGAGTACATCATGAGAAATGCTGGGCTGGAAGAAGCACAGGCTGGAATCAAGATTGCCAGGGGAAATATCAATAACCTCAGATATGCAGATGATACGCCCTTTATGGCAGAAAGTGAAGAGGAACTTTCAGATGTTCAAGCTGGTTTTAGAAAAGGCAGAGGAACCACAGGTCAAATTGCCAACATCCATCGAGTCATCGAGAAAGCAACAGATTTCCAGAAAAACATCTATTTCTCCTTTATTGACTATTCCAAAGCCTTTGACTGTGTGGATCACAATAGTGGAAAATTGATGAAAGCCTCTTGATGAAAGTGAAAGAGGAGAGTGAAAAAGTTGGCTTAAAACTCAACATTCAGAAAACAATCATGGCATCTGGTCTCATCACTTCATGGGAAATAGATGGGGAAACAGTGGAAACGTGTCAGACTTTATTTTTTTGGGCTCCAAAATCACCGCAGATGGTGACTGTAGCCATGAAATTAAAAGACACTCCTTGGAAGGAAAGTTATGACCAACCTAGATAGCATATTGAAAAGCAGAGACATTACTTTGCCAACAAAAGTCCATCTAGTCAAGGCTATGATTTTTCCAGTAGTCATGTATGGATGTGAGAGTTGGACTGTGAAGAAAGGTGAGTGCCGAAAAAATTGATGGTTTTGAACTGTGGTGTTGGAGAACCTTGAGAGTCCCTTGGACTGCAAGAAGTCCATTGTAAAGGAGATCAGTCCTGGTTGTTCTTTGGACAGAATGATGCTAAAGCTGAAACTCCAGTACTTTGGCCACCTCATGCAAAGAGTTGACTCAATGGAAAAGATCCTGATGCTGGGGGGTATTGAGGGCAGGAGGAGAAGGGGACAAAAGAGGAAGAGATGGCTGGATGTCATCACCGACTCAACGGATGTGAGTTTGAGTGATCTCAGGAAGTTGGTGACATACAGGGAGGCCTGGCTCCTGTGATTCATGGGGTTGCAAAAAGTCAGACACGACTGAGTGATTGAACTGAACTTAAGTGAATATGCTTTTTGGAGTGCTAGCCAGTTAAATAAACAAGGGGATAAAACTATTAAAGGTGTAAAAGTTGTAAAGAAAGAGAGCAAACGTGTACTTAATTTTGGAGAAAGAGGTGACATAGAATACTATAGTCATTTTTTCTTTGGTAAAGTGGATATTAATCTTGATAACATTTGGATAAGGTACCTTGAGGGAGTTGAAGAGGAGAGAAAATAAGAGAACATCACACTTAAGGCACATATTAGCACTTATTGTTCTAGCTATCATGCCCCTCAGACCATTATTGGACTTAACTATGCAACTGCATGGTTTCCTTGGCCCTTTTAAGTGGATTTTACTTAGTTTCTATCATTAAGTTGAAAAGCATGTAATTTGCATCTTGTAGAATTACCAAATTAATCCTGGATATTAGGTGTGTTAGAAGACTGGTTAATAGTCTTCGACTTCTGTACATGTTTGTTTTCATTATCCATGCACCCTGTATTCCTAATTTCATCTGCCCTGAGATATAGTTGAGTCTCCTACCATTATGTGTGGAGATCTAATAAACAGAAACACTGTGGGCATATATAAGCATCCTAGAGAACTTTTTTAGGAGATGATGTTTGAAAGAAGTAGAGACATATTTCACCATGTGCCCCTTGCTTTCTCTTTTTTGAAAATTTTATTTGTCTTTTGATTGAAGGATAATTGCTTCACAGAGTTTTGTTCTTTTCTGTCAAACTGCTTTCTCTTTTTAAAGCATGTATGTCATTATCTGTGAAATTATTATCAGTCTCATACTGACTCTGTTTATGTGGGTTGAATGGAAATAACATTGACATCATGAGATAAAGTGCTCTATATAAATAAGATGTATTATTTTTACAAAAATGAATTATTTTGGACAATTGGGAACATAACCACTTAAGGGGTGGAACATAGCAGCTGTTGAACAGTACACTTATAGAACTACAGTACAATTTGCAAAAGGGTGCCGGGATCTGCTGTCTAATTTTATTTTTTGAAACAAAATTACTGGAAGAATTTAGCTCTGCAGCACAGTGCAATTAACTAAATGGGAGTTGGCCAGGGAACAAGAGTAATAACCTCATTGCTTTCATGGTCTTAGTTTTAATTTGATACTGCAAAATGAGCTGATATACATGTTACCAAAGTGGAAGACAGATTAATAATACTTAAATTAAGTTTTTAGTGATCAAATCCTCTCTTTCAATCTTGGATTCCACAGTTTTGTTTTGGTTTCTGTTTTCCTGTAGACAGAGCCTAAAACAGAGCTTCTCTGGTGGCTCAGTGGTAAAGACACCACCTGCAATGCGGAGACTGCCTGTAATGCAGGCAGTGTGGGTTCAGTCCCTGGGTTTGGAGGATCCCTGGAGAAGGAAAAGGCAACCCACTCCAGTATTCTTGCCTAGGGAATCCCATGGGGGCAGGAGAAGAAGGGGACGACCGAGGATGAGATGGCTGGATGGCATCACTGACTCGATGGACGCGAGTCTGAGTGAACTCTGGGAGTTGGTGATGGACAGGGAGGCCTGGCATGCTGCGATTCATGGGGTCGCAAAGAGTCGGACATGACTGAGTGACTGAACTGAACTGCACAGTCTTAATTATGCAAAAATTTTTTTGAGATATGTTTTATACAGCAACAGAATTATTTATGGGATTTATTGAACCAAAGAGTAAAAATTAATGCACTTTGATAGAATCTGTTTCCCATAAGCTGTTTGCCTCAGTGGTCCTGGCTGGTAGTGTTACAGCACAACTTGACACCACGATGGAGGTCATCCTTAAATAAGTGAAATTTATAGAAGTATCGGAGGTCTGGAAGAAGATGAAAGGCAGGACTAATGGGAGAACAAAACAACCTTCTTCACTTGACTTGGTTTTCTGCAGCCCTTCTGAAACATGAACAACATAGCTTCCATCATGAACCTGACAATTCTACAAATGCCCAGGAATTTTGCTCCTTACCCTAAAATTGCCCAATGGAGATCAGGATAGCAATTGCTATATCACTACCTTATTTTAATAGTAATTTCTTTAACCTTCTCATTAAATAAATTATAAAATGAAGAATGAGTCCAACTTTACTATGAAACTAATGAATTTAAGCTTAGGTTATGTACATTGGCCTCAGTATGAGCTGGAATTTAAAGTATTAAAGTACTCTAGATGGAGAGGAAAAATCATACTGCAGTTAAGAAGCATTTCTATGCAACCATTTCTGGTAGGATTGCTGAACAACCCTTAGAAGCAAGTTATTTATATTTCTTAGACTTTTGGTAATTATTTTCTTATTCTAAAATTATATTCACTTTCATACAAAGATTTTTGTTTGTAATTTATTATAAAAAGAATAATTTGTTATTTTTTCTTAAATGAGTCTCTCCCACTTTCATAATATTTTGGTCTCTCCAAACCTGGATCTTCTCCCCAGATAAAATGAGTTTGGGCATATCTGCTACCCCCATCACTGATTTATAAGCTAGAGCCCTGGATCGCTTACCTGCTGCCATCATAATGCCATCCATTCTCAAATCCTAATGATTTAAAACAAACACTTATTTAGCTCATGAGTCTGTAGGAAAGTGATTTCAGCTAGTCTTACTTAAGTGGGCTCGCAAGTCTGGGGTCAGCTGGCTAGAAGCTGAGCAGAGATGGTTTTAGCTTAGATAGCTGGGGTGACTTGCCTCTGTTATACATCTCTTTGATCCTGTAGTGAGCTACTCTGTGCATGTTCTGTGCAGGAAAGCCTAGTGAGAGGAAACACAGAAATGCTTGTGCACAATGCATGCATGCATGCTAAGTCGCTTCATTCATGTCCAACTCTATGTGACCCTATGGACAGCAGTCCACCAGGCTCCTCCATCCACAAGACTCTCCAGGCAAGAATACTGGAGTGGGTTGCCATTTCCCTCTCCAGTATCTCATAAACTAACACCTTATTGACTAATTCAAACCATGGGGATATTCTAACCAGAATCAAGGGTACAGAAACAAATTGTCACCTTGGAAAATGCTAATCAGATTATTCAGTACTTCCTTTTAAAGATTCAAACAGATATTTGCAGTTGAAATTATTTGAGTTTTTAGATTTGCTTCAGAATAATATGAAAAGAGAGAAATGGTAGGAATGAGATGGAGCAAGATGNAATGAGATGGAGCAAGATGAATCGTGAGTTGATCATTGTTGAGGTTGGGAGAGAAGTATATAGTATTTATAGTATTATTCTCTACTTTTGCAGAACTTTGACGGAGAAAGAGCCTTTACTAGACTTTCATTGCATTAAAAGGGGCTACTTTTAGCGTAAATTTATTTTCAATATAGTAATATTATTTCCATATAATATCAATACATGATGGCTAGAGGAAAATGGATGATAGCTGTTACCTAATAAAATATTAATTTAACTATTTAAAAACAAATGTTTTCTCAGTTTTACATATTGAAGGATGGGGTTTAATTCTGGCTAATTATTGAGCCCATCTGTGTGCCAGGCACACTTCCAAGCTCTGGCCGTCGGGGAAAACACATGTGTGAGATTTCTGGTCTTGAGGATTTTATAGTTGTGTTGTTTTTCTATTATAGCTGTAATAGCATACCACAATTTTGGTGACTTAAACAACACAAATATAAACTCTTAAAATTCTGTAGGTCAGACCTCAAATATGGCTCTCACTAGACTTAAATCAAGGTAATGTCAGGAATGCATGTCTTTTTGACAGCCAGAGGGGATAATCTGTTTGCTTGTGTTTTTCATCCTCTAGAGACTCCCCTGTGTTTCATGGCTTATGACTCCTTTCCTCTGTCTTCAGAGCCATCAGTGGTACATACTTCTGTGCTTATCTTCTGTACTCACATCTCCCTGTGACTGACTATATCCAGGAAAGGGTTCGCTGTTTTTAAGGATTCCCATCTCAAGGTCTTAACTCGAATTCTAGAAAGTTTCTTTTTCCATGTTAGGTAACCTGTTCTCAGGTTGAAAGGTTTAGGATGTGGACATCTTTGGAAGGCCATTATTCTGCCTACCATAATAGCTAAGTGGTGGGAGAAAAGAAAATAAAAATGAATAAATAAGCAGAATAGATACTTTCAGACACTGATATGTACTTATAAGAATCCATAAAACAGTGGTACAGTAGACAGTTACTGGCAACCTTTGTTTCAGAGAAGACATCATTAAGGAAGTGACACATCACTTTTGTGATAAGTGGAGAATATTTTGCAAAGTTCTGTAAGCATATCATCTCTGGTAAAGACAAAGCTAATGTAAATGCCCAAAATGGAGGAATAAAATGATGGTGAAGTAGTATTTCCTGACCTGGGGTATTAGTTAGGGTCCAGGTTTCTTGGCTTGTACAGAGTCTGAGTTACTCTGCTTTACTCATTTTAAATCGGTTGTGAAGAAAAGCCAACAGAGGACTTTAAGGGGAGAAAAGACAATCTGATCTGGCTTGTTTGTGAATAATAAAATGTAGTTGTCTGTTCTCCAAAGAACACATTTCGAGCTTTCATTATTACATCCTAAATTAGTAAACTCACAAACTTCCAAAATTTAGCAAAACATTCCTTCTTCAGTAATTAATACTAAGTTTGGAAAAGGTTCCAAAGGACCCATATGAGATTTGGAATGGATAAGTAAAATTGCATTAGATAATTATTTATTTTACTTAAGTATTCTTCCTTCAGTAGAGGTAATTCTGATATTTGGCATTTATCTCACAGGTTCAAGTAGAAATAATAAAATATTCACATATACTTTTAACAAATCCCAGTTTCCAGTATCTGGGATATTCCTTCACAATTTTAAATCTAAATAAGAAAGAAATCAATCAGTCATACTGCATGGAAGTGTTTGAAACCGGTGCTATTGTTTAAATTTGTGGATAGACATTAACCATTTCACAAGGCTTACTTCCTAAATATATAAGTAAAAATTAATAAAATTGGCAGGAGATGGGTGAAAGAAATACTATCTTATCAAAAATTAATACTGTTTTGAAGTGAAAGTTGCTCAGTTGTGTCCAACTCTTTGCGACCCCGTGGACTGTACAGTCCATGGAATTCTCTAGGCCAGAATACTGGAGTGGATAGCCTATCCCTTCTCCAGCAGATCTTCCCAAGCCAGGAATTGAACCGTGGTCTCCTGTGTTGCAGGTGGATTCTTTACCAACTGAGCTATCAGGGAAGCCCAAAATCATTCATGTTTATGGTCTGTGCTGTGCTAAAGAGATGAGTTCTATTGTTTTCTCTTGTGATATAATCTGCTTAAAAGATCATTCTGTGAACAGGAAAGTAATTGGATCGTTTAGGTGGTAAAATCTGCATGTATTAAAAGATGACAGCTAGAAGGGAAATCAGAAAATGAATAAAATAAAGTGACAGTGAAAGTTGTATATGAAGCTCTATTCCATCCCTGCCTGTCCTCTCAGAACCAAGGTACCCATTTCTTATTTTGGCATGGAAGGGTTCTAAAATATACTCACTTGTATGTGGTTTTAATGTGTAGTCTTTTGTCTGATTTCCATGCTAAACATATAACCAGGCCTATCCCTCTGGTGAAGAGTTCTGAAAGCTTAAATCATTGATACAAGTTGAAACATAACTTGGAATTGACTTTCTGGGAAAAAAATTACTATAGAAAATATAAATTGTTTGCTTTTTCAGTAAAGATAATGGTGACTAATTGTATCATTATCTAAAGATTAAGTGAATTTTTGATGATATTGAATTCATGATGATATTGAAATGATATGCTTGAATATCCTATAATCTGAGCTCCGAAGAGTTGATGCTTTTGAAATGTGGTGTTGGAGAAGACTCTTGAGAGTCCCTTGTACTGCAAGGAGATCCAACCAGTCCATCCTAAAGGAGATCAGTCCTGGGTGTTCATTGGAAGGACTGATGCTGAAGCTGAAACTCCAATACTTTGGCCACCTCATGCGAAGAGTTGATTCATTGGAAAAGACCCTGATGCTGGGAGGGATTGGGGGAAGGAGATGGGGATGACAGAGGATGAGATGTCTGGATGGCATCACTGACTCGATGGACAGGAGTTTGAGTGAACTCTGGGATTTGGTGATGGACAGGGGCGCGTGGCTTGCTGCAATTCATGGGGTCGCAAAGAGTTGGACATGACTGAGCGACTGAACTAAACTGAACTGAACTGAATATACTATAAAACTGATTTTTCCCTTTCCCTCTGTTAAAGTTATCAAGATATGTGTGTGTCAGTTTCTGTGTATGTGAGAGAGAGAGTATGACTTTATAATCACCCATATGCTGCTGCTGCTGCTAAGTCGCTTCAGTCGTGTCCAACTCTGTGTGACCCCATAGACGGCAGCCCACCAGGCTCCCCCGTCCCTGGGATTCTCCAGGCAAGAACACTGGAGTGGGCTGCCATTTCCTTCTCCAATGCATGAAAGTGAAAAGTGAAAGTAAAGTCACTCAGTCGTGTCCAATTCTTTGCCATCCCATGGACTGCAGCCTATCAGGCTCCTCCCTCCATGGGATTTGCCAGGCAAAAGTACTGAAGTGGGGTGCCATTGCCTTCTCCGAATCACCCATATACATATGGCAAATTTTAATGTAACTTATCAGTAACTGAAAACAAAATTAACACACATTTTGACTACAAAATCTCATTTTATTTGATACTGTGATTGTTTTCTGATGTAGTTCAAGGTCACTGTATTAACAGTTTTGATATAACTTTTTCTCAGTAACCCATTCAAAATGATGGCTATTGTTGGAAAATTACATTCTTTCTGAATAGCCTTGTAACCATGTAATGAATCTGTAATTATGCAAACAAGATTTCCTCTATAAAATGTCAACAGAATCAGTTCTTGCATCTGCCTTTGGTAAGTAAAGATAGAAACTAAGGCATTTGCCCTCACTCTCTACTCCAGTGAATAAATAAGAGGAAGCCATCTTCAACAGGCTGCTTTATTTTCTACTCTCTTGTTAATCTCCTCCTGCCTTTCTGTAGACCAAGGAGAAGTAATAGAGCAATTAATCGTGTGATATTCGTATCCTGACAGCACCAGCCTCTTATGGCTACATTTACTGCTGTACTGCCAAGCCTCTTCTATGCCACATCCTCTGGTTTGTCAAAGCTTTCCCAGTACAACTCTACACAGGCCATAATTTAGCACAAGCAGCATTTTACGTCAATTCAAGAATGATTACTTAGGTGGAGAAATCAATAAAGAGAAGGTCTATTAAAATCAAGGTAATGATAGAAGGTACCAGAAAGATTCTAATCTGCCCTGTGACTTGGCAAGAGGCCCTGTCAAAGTCAATAGGAGTTCACTTGCTCTTGTAGCATCACTCGACACTTTTTAACAGTAGAATTATGATCACCGCTATGCTCTGACTTGCGAATAGATTTTTTAGAGGGGGTCCAAGTTGATCTTCCAAGAGAAACATTTGGAGTTTCCAATTTTGATAGACCAGAGGAGTAACTGAACCACCCTTCATTTGTCACTTTCCTGGGTATGAGTTGCACTGATGGAAATACCCTAAGGGGTCTTTTGGCGATGACCTGGTCACTTATAATTAGGGAGATTCCAGAAGATCCCACAAACTGGATAAAATTGAAATTTGCTAAACAATCCCATCATTTGAGTCAGTCTGAGTTTCTAGGTATTTCTGAATGAATGGGACAGCCATGATAAGACAGAGAAGCAGGAAATTTTCTTCTAGAGATCATAGGAGAATGCTTCAAGTCCTTTCTAAGTGCCAGTGTTGAGAAATTTATTTCAAGGAGCAGCCTCTACAGTGCTATTTTTGCTTCTTTCTACAACTGGATGTCAGGTGTCCATTCTGATCAGTGCATTGATTGTGTAATTTATAACATGCCACAGTCAGCATCTTAGACTGCCCTGACTGCCCTCAATTTTCTGACCAGGCAACAGAGTGGAAGGGAAATACTAAACCATATCCAGACACTGCAGAGAGCATGCTTCATAACAGAGACTCAGCACTCCAGAGATCATATGACAACTAATGTTCTTCATCTTTCACTTTATGTAAACTTGGAGAGAAGTTGGAATGTCTGACTTCATTCAGTGGAATCTACTTTAAAGAAGACTGGGCTTTAACAAAAGAAAGTTTTGGCGTCCATTATAAAATAATTAATTAAAAAGTTACATTTATATTAAGAAGATACTTGCTGACTTTGAAATCACTCTTAAAGATATATGATTATTAATGCCAGTATACAATATGCATGAATACAGAGAGTGATTTTAGAATTTACTGTATGAATGAAGTAATCAATAGTATTTCTTTTTTTTTTTTTAAACTAGTACCTGTTTATTGTAAATCAAAACATTATCACAAATAAGATTACCTGTACTTGATAGTATACATTTCTACTTGTTTATTTTTATGTCTGTTTCAGTGGTATCTGATAATATATAGAGTTCCATGTATTGCCTAAATAAACTTAAACACAGGTGTTTAGTCCTGGCAATACAAGAAAGAAAAAGAGAATGAGTAGTTTATGTTCTCAGAGTTCCACATGTAAGGATATCATGCCTTTCAAAAAATTAACCATTTGCTAATCTCCATGTTGATAGACTTAATGAAAATACAGAACTGTGAGTTCAATTTTTGGCCATAATTACATCAGATGACATCGTGTTTCAGTGCAATGTTTTCTGTTACTTTTACTTCTCCTGTAATGTCACTTAATTTATTTTTCTGTATATTAAGCAATAAATCATATTTAAATGTAGTAATGGCAAGGAAAAAGATGAAGTCACTTACCTCCAGGTTAGTCCCTACAGTAAAACTATTGTTTTTTCTTCTCTAGAAATCTCAGGCCTGTAAGACAATGGCTCTTAGAAATTAGGTCAGATACCAAAAGGAAAAAAAAAAAAATACACAAAACGAACAGAAAAACACAGGGTCAACAACAAGTAAACACATTAACCATCTCAAAGTCATGTCTGACTTTGTGGTGTCAGGTAATATACTTTCTGCCTTGGTGATCTCCTTACATATATATTTTTGAATGATTTGCAGAAGATTTCATTACAACCTAATGATTCAACAGGACTGTAGGAATAAAAGGAAAATCTGTATGTTCTGTTGAGGCAGAAGATGATTTGAGGGGAGACACATGAATGAGACAGGTGAGTCAAATTCTGAGGCACTACAAGCCCACCACATAATTTTTGAAATACTAGTTTTCTGTTCCCTTCAGCAGAGGAAAATTAATTTTTCTCAAAAGATATCAGTGCTGGACATGTCTGGGTTCTCATAAGGAGAGCTGTCAATAGAAGACATGACATTTGTAAAGAATGACCACTGATCAAAGTAGTTCTGACAATAAAAATTCACATAAGCTTTGCATCCAATAAATAGTACCATCTAATCTACCACTGGATTTTTCAAATTAATCGAGAAGAGGGTTATTTCTGCTCACAGAGGGGATATAGTTATCCATGGTATAGTTAGTTTAGTCTTAGGGGGAAAAAAAAAGAAAGCTTTATGTTGCATGGTGCTTGAATAATAAAACCTGAAAAGAATTCTATTAGATTTATTCCACTCTGGTAGAAAGCAGAGTAAGCATTCACTTCTGAATTTCTAATTAAAGAAAAATAGAAATACTGATGAGTAGTCCTCCTATGAAATGTGACACTGTGGGACTTTTCTACAACTTATTAAATCAAATGGCCATGTCAATTTCATATTTTTCTGAAAAGAGAAAAAAGCATGATTGACTTTTATGGTGGATATTAAGGAACTTAGATTTAAAGGGCAAACTTAATTAAGACTTCTAAATGAAGTCTTCTCTCTCTACACTGTGTTCTCATCTGTTACTTTGATAAAACCATTTCTGTGCAAAGGGCTCCCCAATTCTCTGACTCATCCCTGAGCCCCAAATTTATATATTGCAGTAACCTAATAAAGTTCTATTTTATATTAAGAGTGAACAAGGCACTCTGCTTTTTAATCACAGCACCTGAAATAAAGTCTGTCCTCCTTACTACGGCCTGCAAGTGCCTCATAATTTGGCCATCTAATTCGGAATTTGTTCCCCAGCACTCCTCATGTGGCCTGCTAGACTCTGACCCTTGCTTTCTCCCTGTTCTTTGAACACTGAGCTCATTTCCATTGGGAGCATCTGCATTCTGTTTGTCTAGATGACTTTCCTTCAGCTATGTCAGGCTCTTTCCTGTCTTTTAAATCTCATGTTAAATGGCACTTGTCAGTAAGGTCTCACTGCACTGTCTATCTGAATGTCCGCCTGGGGTCCCACCCTCACCTCACAATTCCCTATCATATCTTCTGATTTCCATTTTCATTAATTTTATTACTGTTTGAACATGCTATACATTTGAACAGAGATGTGTTTCCTCCCAGGTGACTACAACACCTATGAAACAATTATAAATAGTAAAAGATAAATAGATGTTTGTAAAAATGAATGTTTGTTTGTTTTTAAATGTATTTCTACTTGATCTATATGTTAAGTTCCTTGTATTCCACATGAATTCCTCTTATTTTTTCTTGAATCACCTAATCTGGAATTTATAGCTGCTTCCATTTATTTCCATTATAATTAGATTTTTTCTGGAAAATATTTACACTATTTTGCCATAAATTGAGGGAAGACTTATACCACTCTTCATTCCAAAAAACTATCTTTAAATAGTGAGTTGCTTCGTATAATACCAACTCTATTTTCTAGAATTATTTTCAGTGTTTGTCAATAAAATAGTCAAATAGACCGTTTTATTTTGTGTGTGGTAAGTTGAACATTGTTAACAGGTTTGCGGTTATTCACATCTCTTCTGTCAAATGTTTTTGTCTCTGTGACTGTTTTTCTAGAAAATGTATTCATGATTTATTCAAAGTGCTGGAAATTAAGGCTACATCTTTTAAAAACAAAGCATATCCCTATTATGAAAATTCAGGTGGTCAGATGTACATGGTCTTTACATCATTCTGCGTTAGAAAACTTTCCAAGAAATCACATGGAACTATCTTTCTTACACTTTAGCACTGTGAACATCTCGTTGACTCTGCTATATCTTTTGTCTAGAAGTTAGTCCAGTGTAACCCCAGGAATTTTAGCAAAATGACCCCTTTGCTTTCATATAACTTTATGTCTCTTTTGGGTTCAGAAGTTTATTCGTATAGATGTTCTTATAGTAAAAGTTTATTTTCTATGTTTTGGCAGGACAGAGAAGTAAAAGTAGGAATGTTATTTTGATTCTGCAAATTTAAATAATTAAAAACAGAATAAAGGAAATAATTAGATAAGACATACTATAAGATTGATATATATGCCAGACATATCAACACAGATTAGTAAAAACGTATCTAGCACGTGGTGTGTAGAAAGTAGTAATATTATTAAAGTGCTCTTGCCTGGAAAATCCCATGGACGGAGGAGCCTGGTGGGCTGCAGTCCATAGGGTCGCCAATGAGCGACTTCACTTTCACACATTGGAGAAGGAAATGGCAACCCACTCTAGTGTTCTTGCCTGGAGAATCCCAGGGACGGCGGAACCTGGTGGGCTGCCATCTATGGGGTCTCAGAGTCGGACATGACTGAAGTGACTTAGCAGCAGCAGCAGCAGCACATAGGGTGTTAGGCTAGGATATGTTTTGATAGCAGAAAATCCCACAATCTCAGTGGCTTAACAAAAGTTTTATCTCCATATTCCAAGGGATTTTTGCTCCACGCTGTCATGTCTGATAGAAGCTCCAACATCTAATAAATTTATCATCTAGCCTATGCACTCTGCTATTTTTAACAACAAAGGAAAACACTCTGTTACAGTTTCTGGTAGGATTAATATATAAAAGATACATTTATTTTAACAAAATATTGTTTATTTTATTGGGTGAGGGGCTGAAA
>SJYQ01003601.1:229514-249480 GCA_006410935.1 Redunca redunca
GGGAGAAGGAAGAAAGGGAATGAGGAAGAGTAAAGAAGGGGAGGAGAAGGGAGGGGAGGGAAGAATGTGGGGGGGATGTAGGGGAAGGAAGGATAGGAATACATGAGAAAGAGAGATATATACCTTTTGAAAATCTGAATTTGGTCTTTGGTTTCCATTTTGGAATGAAAGACCCAATGACAATATAATTGTCATTTCATTTAATCTTTTTTTTTCCCTAGGAACATTGCTAATCCCAAGGAATAAACAAGTAAATATTGGGAAATGAATTCCTTGAAGCCCAGGTTTCTTTCTGATGATATGCAGGGGGAAAGATTTTTTGGAAAATAATTAAAAAAAAAAAAAAAAAGGATTGTGTTTTTAGAAATAGTACAAAACCAAATTATTTTTATTCCATAGACGTCTCAAGAATTAAATTGATATTATTACTTCCCTAAAATAACTAACCTGTAGGTTATTTTCTGAAAAATATGTCATTTCTTTCTGCAGTTGATCTTTGAATATGCCTAGTTGCATCAAAGTCTTCTAGTTTGGAAATCTAGCATTGATGACTTTTCTTTACAATTCTTATATTCACTACAGTTTCTTACAGCTTCAGTTGAAAATTCTTGAGACTCACACTTTCCTCTCATTTCCAAAAAATATATTCAGTTTTTATGTTTATACATTCCTTTGGAAGTGCTTTTTGGTCTTTCTAATTCATTTTTACTTCCATTGAATCCTGGCAATTATTTCCTCTATACAATTTAGAGATTACGATTCCCCAAATAACCATAACATGATCTCATTGTTTATGTTCATGAAAACATAATTTGAATTAGATGTTTACACCATCATTATGATCAAGCCATTTAAACCTTGAATAGCACCAGTTTTCTCATTAAAAATTCCAAAATATTGGAGTGAATGACTGAAAACCCATTGAGCATCAACACACTATGATACTATATTATTGTCTGCCAAATTAAGCTTGAGGTAAGTTTTTTAGGTTTCTCCTCGTATTAACCCATCTTAAATTTCCAATCTAATTTCTACTATTGCTCAGTGTGTATTTTCAATTTTAGTTAAACTAGTCACCTTCTGTAAACAAATTCTGTGTTTATCTGTGTTGATTTGACTTTGGCAATTGTTTGACCTCTCTCCGAATATTTCTTTATCTCTGAATTTTTCTCTCCCGCCAGACACCAAAAAAAGAACCTGCTTTGGCTATGGTCTACTGTATTAAAATATATCTTATTCTCCTTTCACAGAAGATTTCTTGCTTTCCATCCCATATAGGTAACTGTCATCTTTTTCAGAATTCCAAGCTAAACCAAATATATGAGAAATTGCATTTATGTAGTGTGATTCTTCTCAAATTCATTCCTTTTGTGTAAATTGAAGCAGCATTCTGATTTCTTGCACTTATATCATCTCTTCCTCATGTGTTTTTTAATTGTTGATATTTTCCTTTTGGGGGGGGTGTCTCATTTAGTATTTCTGCTCTAAAATGTAGCTCACTCTGACCTGTATGGATTCCTTCAGTTTAGTTCCTGTGTTTTAGGATGCTGTGATAGACAGCATCAGTTTGTCTATCAGTTTTTTGTTTTTGCTTTTTTTTTTTGGTTACATACTATCTAATTGCTCATGAATGGCAGAATTCTCTACTCTGTCTCTAAATAAGAAAAACTATACTTCTTATTGTGAGCATCAAAATGGAGTAGGCTCATGTAGGAAGTAGTATCCCAATTGAATAGGAAAAAAGTTGAAAATCACTTGAAATTGCATCTGTAAAGTTAACAACTCATGTTGTTGTTTGAGGAGTCTTCCAAACACATTTATTTTGATATATGCCTCAATACAGTGTGTGTGTGTATGAAAAAGAGAGAAGGGAGAGAAAGGAAAGAGGAGGAAGAAAGTAGCAATCACATGTGGATACTTGGTTGTTTTGAATCAATAACATGATATGTGTTTATTCTGAAGCATTTTTTAATGACTACATCCTTAAATGGATGGTTGTACTATAACTTATTTAACAACCTCTTAAGGAATGGATTGATTTTTTTTTTTTGTCATATTATAAATAATGCTGCTGTAAATGATTTGTGCACATACCTTTTACTTCTGCCTTATAAAAGCACTCAAGGTTGATTTAATGGCTCAAAAATACTTCTAGTTAAGATTTTAAGACTAAATAATTAGAATTGTTTTATTTTGCTTTAATTGCTTTATTTGGCATTTTGGTCTTGTGCAATTATCTATCTATATGGAGTCATATTATGATGAAAAAGATGTATAAGATTCCTTAGTGAATTTAAAATGTACCTTTAAAGAAGACACAGTATATTAAGATCTTAGTCAGTAATACCTGATATAATATTTATGAATGTTCGTGCTTACATACACATGTATGTGTGAATGGATCTATCTTATATAGTGATGACCATAATCACTTACCTTCATTAGGCAAAATTATTGTTACATACCAGGCAATGCTTTAAAATTATTTTACTGAATTATTGTACAAAGATGCAAATGGAGAAACATAGTAATAACTTAACCCAAGGTTGTGGTTATTAAATGATATCACTATATTTTTACCAGTTTCTAAGATGCCACAACTAAAAGTTGTGTAGAGAGAAAATCAGCTATCAAAGAAAAATGACTTTTAATCAGTCTTCCACAAAGTTGATTTTTACTGCAGTTCTTTACCATAGATAGTCATAGCCTATGGCTTTTCTGAAGATTGAAATTGTTATATTTTTTTAAATAGTAAAGAATGGCAGATATATCATGTACAAAAACAAGCATGCTTTTTTTTTTTTGCTATGGAAAAAGCAAAATTGATTTGGAAAGTAAAATTGTGATGTTAACAAAGTAGATAATAGTTTAATTCTAACTTCAGACCCAGGCTTTACTTTAAGGAATATCAACTGTGAGTCATCGTTTCTCCTGTGTTGAATTTTAAAAATGCATATTCTAAATTAGAAATAAAACTGAACTCTATTGAGTTTACTTTAATATTGGCTACTTTGTTTAACTTAATTTCAGCACAAGGATGACAGTGTGTGCTATCCAAAGCTTATGGTAATGAGAAAACAAAGTATATATAGTACATCCAGAACTGGACTGAAATTTACCCAGTTAGAGTACATGCACAGGTCAGAAATAATACTGAGATATTCCCTAAAAATTAGAAGTGGATGAATAAAATTTGTCTTCTATAAATGAAATTGATCACAGCAATTATTAATTTTCTAGGAATACCTTGATGTTATAATAGGTGGCAATTTACTGAAAAATAAGTGCATAATTAATTAGGGTAGAAAATTGTAAAGAAAACAATCTTTGAGAAGTCCCTTATAATGAACTCCAGATGTCATGTCAACTTCCTTGTGTTTTAAATGAAGTATAACTCAGTAATTATTTATTGTTAATACACCAAGCAATGCCTTCATCCTTAATGATTTTCCCAGACCAGGAAAACAGGTAAATTCATGGGGTTTTAGGCATTCCTATGGGCTTTCCTGGTGGTTCAGCAATAAAGAAATCCCTCCAGTGTAGGAGAAGTGGGTTTGATCCCTGGGTCAAGAAGATCCCCTTGAAGGAAATGGCAACCCACTCCAGTATTCTTGTTTGGGAATTCCATGGACAGAGGAGAATGGTGGGCTACAGTCCGTGGGGTAGCAAAGAGTTGGACATGACTGAGTGACTAATATTTTCACTTATTTTTCATAGTAAAAACCATTATCTATGTATCTATCTATCTATTGTGGCTAAATTTAAAACCATACCTTAATTACTGTAGTTCTTCAAAGCCTTTGCTCACTCTAAGTGTCTGACAAGTCATGTTAAATAAAATTAAAACATAGCATGAGATCCAGAAAATCATAAGCTTTATTAAGTTACATATTCACATTTGATATACAAAACTAAATGTGGGCTGGCTTGACTTATGTGCTTTTTACAGTTACTGAGGTTGGAAGAAATCCAGCAGTAAATGAGAGAAGAAATAAATTTAAGTTTCTATGCAAGAGAAAAGAGATGCGCATAGTGAATGTATCACCAGATGATCAACACCAAAATCAGATTGATTATATTCTTTGCAGCCAAAGATGGAGAAACTCTATACAGTCAGTAAAAACAATTTGGGAGCTGACTGTGGCTCAGATCATGAACTCCTTATTACAAAATTCAAACTTAAATTGAAGAAAGTAGGAAAAACCACTAGATCACTCAGGTATGACCTAAATCAAATCCCTTTATGATTATACAATGGAAGTGACAAATAGATTCTAGGGGTTAGATCTGATAGAAAGAGTGCCTGAAGAACTGTGGACAGAGGTTTGTGACATAGTAAAGGGGGCAGTGATCAATACCATTCCCAAGAAAAGAATAGCAAAAAGGCAAAATGATTGTCTGAGGAGGCCTTACAAATAGCTGAGAAAAGAAGAGAAGTGAAAGGTAAGGAGAAAAGGAAAGATATACCCCTTTTAATGCAGAGTTCCAAAGAATAGCAGGAGAGATAAGAAAGCCTTCCTCAGTGATCAGTGCAAAGAAATAGAGGAAAACAATAGAATGGGAAAGACTAGAGATCTCTTCAAGAAAGTTAGAGATACCAAGGGATCATTTCATGCAAAGATGGGCTTGATGAAGGAGAGAAATGGTATGGACCTAACAGAAGCAGAAGATATTAAGGAGGTGGCAAGAATACAGAGAAGAACTATACAAAAAAGATCTTCATGACCCAGATAACCACGATGGTGTGATCACTCACCTAGACCCAGACATCTTGGAATGTGAAGTCAAGTGGGTCTTAAGAAGCATCACTACAAACAAAGCTAGTGGAGGTGATGGAATTCCAGTTGAGCTATTTCAAATCCTAAAAGATGATGCTATGAAAGTGCTACCTTAAATATGCCAGCAAATTTGGAAAACTCAGCAGTGGCTGCAAGACTGAAAAAGGTCAGTTTTCATTCCAATCGCAAAGAAAGATAAGGCCAAGGAATGCTCAAGCTACCACACAATTGCACTCATCTCACATACTAGCAAAGTAATGCTCAAAATTCTGCAAGCCAGGCTTCAACAGTACATTGACAGTGAACTCTAGATGTTCAAGCTGGATTTAGAAAGGCAAAGGAACCAGAGATCAAATTGCCAACATCCATTGGATCATTGAAAACACAAGAGAGTTCGAGAAAAACATCTACATTTTCTTTATTGACTATGCCAAAGCCTTTGACTGTTTGGTTCACAACAAACTGTAGAAAATTCTTCAAGGGATGGGAATACTAGACCACCTGACCTGCCTCTTGAGAAACCTATATGCAGGTCAGGAAGCAACAGTTAGAACTGGACATGGAACCACGGACTGGTTCCAAATAGGAAAAGAAGTACGTCAAGGCTGTATTTTGTCACCCTGCTTATTTAACTTATATGCAGAGTACATCATGAGAAAACCTGGGCTGGAAGAAGCACAAGCTGGAATCAAGATTGCACGGAGAAATATCAATAATCTCAGATATGCAGATGACACCACCCTTATGGCAGAAAGAGAAGAGGAACTACTAAAGACCCTCTTGATGAAAGTGAAAGAGAAGAGTGAAAAAGTTGGCTTAAAATTCAACATTGAGAAAACTAATATCATGGCATCCGATCTCATTACTTCATGGCAAATAGATGGGAAAGCAATTGGAAAGAGTGACAGACTTTATTTTTTTGGGCCCCAGAATCACCACAGGTGGTGACTGCAGCCATGAGATTAATAGAAGCTTGTTCCTTGGAAGGAACATTATGACCAACCTAGACAGTATATTAAAAAGAAGAGGCATTACTTTGCTGACTAAGGTCCATCTAGTCAAGGCTATGGTTTATCCAGTATGGATGTGACAGTTGAACTATAAAAAAAGCTAAGCGTTGAAGAAATGATGCTTTTGAACTGTAGTGTTGGAGAAGACTCTTGAGAGTCCCTTGGACTGCAAGGAGATCCAACCAGTCTATCCCAAAGGAGATCAGTCCTGGTGTTCATTGGAAGGACTGATGCTAAAGGTGAAACTCGAATACTTTGGCCACCTGATGAGAAGAGCTGACTTATTTGAAAACTCTGATGCTGGGAAAGATTGAGGGCAGGAGGAAAAGTGGACGACAGAGGATGAGATGGTTGGATACCATCACCAACTCAATGGACACTGGTTTGGGTGGACTTTGGGAGTTGGTGATGGACAGGGAGGCCTGGCATGCTGCGGTTCATGAGGTCACAAAGAGTCAGACATGATTTGAGTGACTGCAGTGAACTGATCTGAGGCAGATGACACCACCCTTGTGACAGAAAGTGAAGAGGAACTAAAAAAGTGTCTTGATGAAGGTGAAAGAAGAGACTGAAAAAACTGGCTTAAAAATCAGCATCCAAAAAACTAAGATCATGCTATCTGGTCCCATCACTTCATGGCAAATAGATGGGGAAACAATGGAAACAGTGACAGACTTTATTTTCTTGGGCTCCAAAATCACAACAGATGGTGACTGCAGCCATGAAAATAAAAGATGCTTGATCCTTGGAAGAAAAGCTATGACAAACCTAGACAGTCTACTAAAAAACAGAGACATTACTTTGCTGCCCAAGGTCTATATAGTCAGAGCTATGGTTTTCCCTGTAGTCATGTATGGATGTGACAGTTGGACCATAAAGAAGGCTGAGTACTGAATAATTGATGCAATTCAAATTGTGGTGTTGGAGAAGACTGTGTAATGTCCTTTGGACTGCAAGGAGGTCAAACCAGCCAAAATTCTAAAAGACATCAGTCCAAAATATTTGTTTGTGGAACTGATGCTGAAGGTGATTCTCCAATACTTTGGCCACCTGCTGTGAAGAGCCAACTCATTGGAAAAGACCCTGATGTTGGGAAAGATTGAAAGTCGGAGGAGAAGGGGATGTTGGAGGACAGGATGTTTGACTTAATGACTCAATGGACATGAGTTTGAGCAAGCTCCGGGAGACGTTGAAGGACGGGGAAGCCTGGTGTGCTGCAGTCCATGGGGTCACAAAGAGTTGGATATGACTGAGCCACTGAATGACAATGCTGGATAGAGCTCAAAATGGTGGGCAATTTAAATGTGAGAATATGGATCCAAAAAGCTGTGGGAGGGGCATTCATGTGCTGAGACAGAAAATAAGTCAGAGCCCTATTCCTAGACTAAATAAGTATTTTAGTTAATAAGGTCTAGGGCACGTAATGAAAAGGCAAAAATAAGGATAGTAATTGTAAGGGAAATACCATATAGTTAGCAACCAGGAGAGGTATGTTTTAGTTTTAACTTTTTAACAAAGTTGTCTTTAATATTCCTGTGCTTCATTTTCTACATCTGTTCACTAGAAATTAAACTCCTACCCTAAGTAACCAAATGACTTAATTATTTTGAAAATTAAATTCAATAATGCATATGAACATGCCTTGTAAATAGCAGTGTGCTATACAGGCATTTTAACATTATTAAGAAACTCTTCCTGCTATTTTATTCACAGGGTTCATATCAAGGTTCCCAGTTTAAATGTCACTCACCAACTATGGATAAAGGCACTAATATGCTAAAACATGATAGCTAATTACATAAATTTATTCAACCATGAAATTACTTTGTTAATACATAAAAGAACAGGTTTGTTACGTGTGTTCTTGCAAATGAATACATCTGTGTGAAGAGTGACCTTCACAGGATACTTCATTTTCTTTATTTATTCTTTTCCTAGTAAAATAATATTTGCAGACATAACTCTCTACCACTTGTAAAAACACAGTGAGAGTCATCTAATTTTACATCCATGGTCAAGGGCAATAATGATGAAACATGACCTATTAGTACAAAGCATAATTAAAGAATGTAAATGTTCTTTCTATGNATGGGTTAGTAATTTTTCTTTTGTTTCTATTATTGGTACAAAGCCAATAATGTGAAAAAAGATATTAATGTGACACTCTTTTTATAGCATATATTCTCTTGGGTTTTTCTTTGAATTATTTTGTTATTTTTTTCACTGCCCCAGTGGACTACTTTTCTGTGCCAGAAATATTTTTTAAATAACATATTTAGGTGTTTTGTCTACAGTGTGAAATAGCCAATACAAATCAATTTTGAGAGTTATTTAAATTTAAGTGAATCAGCTATAATTAAATAGCTGATTTACTTTTACTTTTACTATTCCCTTCTTATATCTTTGCTACCCCATGGAAACTCCAATCGATGACTTAATGCTAATTTTTTAAATCAAAACATTTAGTGGCCTATAGTAATCTTTGGAAATTATGAGATAGCGAGGAGGCATGATGAAAAGAGGATGAATTAGCTCATCTTAACTTGTACGAGTCATCCTTCATAGCTCACACAGTTCCTTTATCTTTCATGGGTTGAACTTTGTTTGTATTAACTTAATTATTATATACTCTTATTATTATCTACTAAGTAGTGTGTGTGTTGTACAGTAAGCAACATGAGATTTTCTCCTCAAAGATATTATAAATTTAGAGAAATAATGGACATAGTTCAGTGACTGATAGGAAACAATATGTATGTAAGCATTAAATCTGACTTGAAAAACTATAAAAAATGCATAAATAAAGGGCTAATGTACACATGTGAGTTCTGATTGTGGGAACCAGTTAGAATCTGGGTTCGATGAATGCTGAAGAAAAGTCTTCTGTCTTTTCCTATCATAAGGGAAAACAGGTGGACACAGTCTTGTTACAGTGACAGAACTGGGTAGCTGGGAGAAGACAATAAGCAAGTTTAAGTTGAATTTATTGAGTGGTTCCAGTTTTAAGACTGAGAAGCAAGAAACCTGAAGTGGTCATTGCACATTTGTTGGCAGGGGAGTTGACAAGGAAAACTGCATGAAAGGTAAATGGGGCTTTGCCACCATGTGCAAACTGGGGTCTCTTCATCATCAACAATTATAAAAGAGGTCATAGTTACTGAGCACCAAGTTTATCCCAAGCATGATTGAAATACATGTTTTATCTCATTTATTATTATCAATTCCATGGATGAAATGTACAGTATATTTCCCTTTGCAGTTGAAAAAGAATCAGAAAGGTTTTATAAATTGCCCATGGTTAAAGGGTTAATTAGTGATCTGTCCTCAGAGGGTCTCAGATCTCACTAAACTGGAGGAGAAAGACTAATACATTGGTGATGGCTACCTCAATGAGTGGTTTTCATGTAATTTTAAATATTGATATCTAGGAACATTTTGAAAAAATTATAAAGAGCAGTGAATGGGGAAAAGATAATTATATACTTTAAGTAACTAAAATAAATATTAATATATTTGTTGTATCACAAAGTATAAAGAGTAATAGAAATCTCAGAAGTAGATACAAATCCATATATAGAAATATNCAAATTTTCTTTATGTTCATATTTTATTTTTTAAATAATAACTTACAAAGGCAGAAAATATAGCACAACTGGGATTCAAATCTAGGTATGTCTGAGTCATGTTTATTAACATATACTTTGTACAACAGTATCATATGGATAATAAGAGATGAGTATAAACAGGATTTCCCTAAAATTCATTAAGTGCTCAGTAAGTATCTGTGGTTGTTTATTTTTTGTTGGTGGTAGTGTTCATAGTTGTAATAATCGTAGTATCAATGGCAGTGGTAGATGAAAAATAGGTCACAAGGAAGTGCTTGTAAGAGTCATAATAATAATCATGCCAGAATCTAAATACAATTAAGGTTTCCAGTAGTTGACCAAAACCAATACCAGAAAAGTAATAGATTGTTTCATGGTATTTTAGTTGGAAATGCAATAATGTTTAAAAAAAAAAAATCTGAGATGCCACATAAAGATGTGTGGCCTTGAATAATCTGAGGATATGATGTTGATCTGTTTCCTTTTCTATAAGACAAGATGTATAATATTATACTTGACAGTTTGATATTCTCATGTAAGTGTGAAGTATCATAGTATATGACAAGCATCCAATACAGTTATGGACACATGGTATGAGAAAATAGTTTTTCTTCCATTTGTTTCCTTAAAATAGTATACAAATGATTTTATTTTCATGAAAAAAATCATTAAAAATGCTTACATAAACTTTTAAGTCATTATGTGCAGATCTAAATACAGACTTTGATATTTTTAAGCATAATGACATCATACCGTGTACCCTTTTTCACATTTTAATTTATTTTTTAAGTATATGTTTTTCTCCTAACTGAATGGTGGTATCCTCCAGGGAAGAGGCTGGGTTTATTATTTTTATTATTCCTAATACTTGACAGCTAGAAAATAGAAGGTGCTTATTTTTGTAGCTGAGTTTGAGAATCAGGAATAACAGGCAAACTATTATTAATAGAAAAGTGGAGATGAGTAGTTAGCACAACCTGAAGCTGCTGTTTTACAAACATGAACATTCCTGGGAAATGACACAAAGACTAAATACATTCCCAGGAAATAATTAAGAGGAAGCTAAGAAACTGTAGGATATACAGTCAATGTGAAAAAATATTATATTTACATGAGAATTAGATGTGAGGTAATTATGCCTCTGCTTTTGAGAGCAACTAATTTATGTGTCTTATCATCACATTGATGTCATAGTTAGCTTTTACATACCTGAAGTCTTGAGAAAATCCTCTATGGGCACTGGCTTATGAATAGAGGCAGTCCTTGAAGAGGGTAAAAGTAGCATTCTAAGAGGACAAAAGGCTACCCATTCAGTGTTGAAACTGATGAGTGCAAAAATTGCTTTGTAAATAGAGTTCTACAGCATTGAAATTTGAAAGATATATTATTCCCCTTTTTGTATTGACTTTGGATCTTCTAATTAACTCACATATTTCTTGATTCTATATGTTGGTAGGACAGTTTATTAGTGTAAACAAATCTGAGGAATCTGGTATACTGACCCAGAGAGGGCAAGATGATGTTTCATAACAGATGAATGAAAATTAAAAGCTGCTAACATTATTGGTGACAAAGCAGGTGAGATCCTTATAATTTAGGCCCTGAATCTTTTCATGGGCTTATGGGGTAGAAAATGTGAACACTGCCTTGAACACTGCCTTGAGTCCCCTTAGACCATTGTTGTTGTTGTTGTTGGCTTGCTTTTGCTTAAACCATGGGTACAGCACCCAGCTTTTCTCAGGTGTGACCTGACATCATCTCATTTCATCAAAACTTTTATCTTTCTTCTGCACTGGAGATTTTCTGGGTTTTGCTGCCATGATAACTATTGTGAAAATCTACCAAATAATTCTGACATACTCACAAACTTGGAATTTTCCAGAGTAAAACTTGATTTATGAGATACTAAAGCTAGTAGATAAAATATATTCCTCTTTCTTGTCTCAGAATTAAAATTCTGGGGTGTACACTCTCCATGTTCTTAAGTGTCCTAAGAGGAATCATGTCTCATTTTCTCACAATGCTTACCCATGCCATAACACACTCTGGGTTTGCTTTCCTTCCTTCAATTCACTATTTTAGTCCTCATTGATTTTGTTCATGGAGATCAGTCCCCAAAATAAACAATACGCATACAAACATTTGTCTAAGACTTACCTTTTGGGGAGAGCCCAGCCTAAGAGTGGGGAGAATGGTCACAGCAGTTTCTCAGAATGGGACTCTGGATGTGGGTCTTTCAAATGTCAGTGATAAGGACTCCTGCTGAAAAGTGGGAGGGGGACAGTCCCCGACTTGTTCCTGTGTCAAAAGTCTCTTTAAAAGTGTAAAACATATTATGAAGAATCATTTGTGGCAGAGTGGAATCCTGTGCTTGCAAAGTTTGAAACTGGTTTCTGTAGTGGTGATGGTCACTTAAACATTATTGGGTAGAAGGAGTGTGGGATTGGCTGGTTTTTGTTAGTAGCCTTGAAAAATAAGAAGAAGGCCAGTGTATCATACTAGTCAACTGTTAGCTCAAGGCACCTGATGAAAATTGCAAAACCTCCAAGGCAGTGTATAAAGAGCACTTGATTTCTGCAATTGCAAAGAAGTCTTTGATCAAAATCTGGCTGAGTTAGCAGCAGCATAGCATACAACTACAGCACACAATAGAGACTGAAGGCTTGGTCTCTGTAGCCTTCCAGGCCAAATTTAGTGTCCGACAAAAGAATGTGACTCTGTAACTGGAATGTAGATGTTTTGGTACAAATGCTTGATGATCTTTCAACCCTAGTTTCTCCTGCACTTTACAGCCATAAGTTGTAATTTCCTCCTCTGTTTAGATGAGATGAGCATCCTTGGCTTAGAGATGACAGTTATCTCACTGGAATATACTAGCTCACAATCAGTGCTTGTTTTCCATGAGTTACCATAACGTCTCTAATCTTTGCCTATTGATCAATAAGTTGGATAGCTTTCCAGTGTATTTTGAAGGTGGAGAGTACAGTCCTTACTGTTTTAAGAGAGAGTTTCCTCTCCAAAACAGTCAGAAATGACTGAGCGACTGCCACACACACAGGGTATTTTGAAAGTAGGAAATACAGTCCTAATTTAAGAAACTGCTCATGAAAAAGTTGATTTTGTATACATACTCATCTATTCTGGTAGGAAGGAGAGAACACATATCAAGAAATCTTGGGATAATTGAACCAGAGAGAGTGGAATAGAAGGCTGGAGAGGGGAAAATTTAATGACATAGCAGTCATCTTGTATAATTTTTAGTGTATAATGTTTATGTATCAGTCTGTCCTACTGGCTAATTAAATATTAACAGAAAATTAAGGAAGACTGTGCTTGGAGTTGTTTTACAATAAAGAGAATGCTAAAATGTAATGGCATTTACATAAAGTTTATAGAAAGACAAGTGTGTGAAAATTTTCTTAGATTAAAAGCAAACTTCTTCAGATTTTGAAGGAATATTCTCTCCCCACTGGAGAATTTACACCAGCATGAGAATAATCAAGTAAAACTGATAAAGTTTGCTAAAGCTTCAGGATGTTGTAGACATTGCCAAAATGATCATTTCCATTTGTAACATATGTTGCGTTTATCTTTATGAACAGTGTCTCGGGAAGAAAAAAAAATGAATGCCAGAAGGATAAAGATCTACATTTTCATTTGAAAATCTGAATGTCATTTTGGGGAAGTATCATTTTCCCACTATAAGATAGTGATTCAGAGAAAAATATTTCAATTTCTGTTTTTCTTAGAGTTTTGTTCCTCTTGAGATACTTTTTTTTGAGACAGAGCCCTTTCATTCATTCAGATTATTACTTTATTTCTACTAAAAGCACAGTTGTTTGGATTGGATCCGTTTTACACAAAGTATTTCCCTACTGTTCTGACACCTGTCTCTAAAGTGCAAATCAGTACACTTCACTAATGTTCCCATATTAATAACCATCTATAGAATGCTAGGGGGCTTCCCAGGGGGCATAGTGGTAAAGAATCCCCCTGCGAGTGCAGGAGATAAATGAGACCTGGGTTTGATCCCTGAGTCAAGAAGAACCCCTGGAGGAAGAAATGGCAACCCACTCTTGTATTCTTGCCTGGAAAATGCCATGGAGAGAGGAGCCTGGTGGGTTATAATCCATGGGGTTGCTAAGAGTTGGCCATGACTGAGGGGCTGAGCACACATGTAGAGTGCTAGAATCAGTTGTTAATTTTCAGCAGCTTTTGTCCATCACTGCCTATTCCTGTCCTGACTAACTACACGATATAAAAGGGTGTAACATGTAAGGTTCACTCTTCCTATTTTCTGATTCAGAGAATATAACATTGGTCAGCATACTAAGGGTACTTTCAGCATCATCAATGGCTTAAGACAAATGATTCCGCCATCCTGAATCTGCCAGGAGGTGGTCCATTTGTGTCTACATAAACACTAAGCAACTGCTCTACCTCCTCCAGGCCCTGCTGATTCTATACACAAAACTTTTTGATGATTTTAAGCCTGATAACACTATATAACATGTTGTCTACCTACCATAAAGCCAGTATTGTGTTTTATCTTTGGAGCAAGTTACATCTGGGTTCAAAGTTAAGGTTGTGGCATACCTTCTTTGATATGTAATAGTTATATTGTTATTAATACCTGCCGGGAGCCAGCACGGGAGATCCCACCCATGACAAGGTCATGCAGGACTCGAGGGACTCCCTGGGCCTTCCCACTCATGACAAGGTCATGCAGAAGAGTCCTGATAAGCAAGGCCTCAGGACTCAATGGACCCCCTGGACCTGCTCGAGCATCTACCCCAAGACCAGAATCTGTCTGTCTTACTATTTTATGTCTTTCACCAACTCTTCTGACATTAACAGGGGGCTGTCCCTGACCACCTTTCTCTGGAAAGAGTTAACTTGTGCTTTAGTTAATAAGTCTCCTGGACGAGATAAGAGTGTTTCCATTCAAACTCCCTGTTAACATTCTAACTTACTTGTCAGGTTTATCAAGACTCTTGCAACATTTTTGAGCCAATACTTGCTGCCAAGTTCTCACATCCTTTATCCATTGTGTTCCTGGGAGTGCATATAGTTAGGGTGTATAAGAAACAAATAGTAGCCTTAGCATTAGCAACATTAGACTTTGAGTTAATAAGTTCTTTATTTGCTGTAACCCACTGAATCTTTGCTTCATAAAAATGTAACTCTGTACTTTAAGGGTGACACAGGCTAGAAATTTAAGAAGAAACACTTTAAGGGAAAATTATTGTTCTGACTGACCAACCTTTATCAAAAAGGGGTCGTAAAATATCAACAGGCTTCTGGGCCAGAAGATCATGTACGAAAAATAAGACTCTTGCCAAAAAGAACCTGGTATTGATAAAAGTTAATACTGATGGCATGTTGAGTTGACTCTGCATTTTTCACCTTGCTGTATGTACAACTCAGGGTATAAAGCCCTCTCTGAAAATAAAGTAATGAGCCTCACTCATTGACGCTTGGTCACCCCTTGTCATTCTTTCCTTATCTCTTTCTCTATCTTTCTTCATTCGCCTGGCATCGTCCATCCTGAGGATATCCCTGGACTCTGCTGAGGCTGGACCTCAGAAAATACCTGTTACTCTCTTCTTCCTTGATTTAAATTGGGATAGCTACCTGTTTGCAAGCATTAATTGAGTATATAAAGTGATTAATGTAGTATTTGATCCACAATTGTAGTAAAAAATCTAGCAGTTATTTCTATTACAATGAATTACAGCTCTTTGTTGGGGAGGAAGAAATTTTCCTCTGCCTTTCAAGGTGTTCCTGGCTGGTCTAAGAATTAATATGACAGGAGACATTAACAGGAGAAAATCAAACAAAGTTTAATAATATGTATATCTAGGAAAGACCGAGAAAAATTGAGTAACTTGGTGACATGACCAAAATACTCAACCTGAATATAATTTTAAGCTCAAGACAAAGGTGGATGTTGGAGGTAGTAGTTTGGGACTTCAAAGGGAAAGAAGGCAATTTACATGGAGTTGGACAAGCAAAGATTTGGAAAATGAAGGTTGACTGTGCCATGCAGAGACAATGGACACAGAATGGGCTGTTACCACTAAACCCTGCATAGAATTTCCCCACCACACCTCACCTGTATTTTTTGCAGATGTCTCTGGTGACAGCTCTATTATGGGACAGGCACTCTATCTAAATTTTTTAGGCAGTAAAGAGGAAGGCCACAGTTTATTCCTGAGTCTTTGGGGCCGTTACTGTTTTCAGCTCAAAATAATTTAGATGCCAAATGCATGTGGGGGAAGCAAGTGTGGCTCCCTTCAGCCTCCAGGTAGTTGGCTTCCATTTAGGATATTGAATTCCCAACATGGAATTTTATTCATTGTAAAATTTAGAAAATACCTGAAAAAATTAAAAGACATGATTTGTTAAAGCTAACATAACTTGGGGATTTGAAAAGAAACAACTGAAGATTAAATTCCAGAGAAGTATCAGAATTTTCCAGAAAACCAGACCGCATTGATTCAGTTCCTTTGGGCATATACTCTGCCTTGGGATGCAGGTGGGTATAGTATCAAGCCTGACAAATGTAAAGAGACTCTGCTGGTATAATAAGAAGCCAGTGGAATGCCTAACAAACCATTTGAGCTAGAATGCTGTATTAGAAAGAACTTATTTTGCCTCTGATTTTTTTCATGCTTGATGGAGGTAGGGATAAAGGTGCCCTTGTCCATTCACCATCTTGACAAAATCAGGAAACTTCATAATACCATTTTAAGTAAATAACCAATGATCCAGAGTTCACAATGCAGAATTGTTTGTCTGTTTCCCTCCTGTTTCTGCTTTGACCTTCACTATAGGTTTCAAACTGAAGACTTGTAATTGAATTTCCCTGGGACTCGTAGGATAAAAATGAATTAACTTTATCAATGTCAGTACCTACTAATGCTGTATGTTTACTTCAGTACTCTCTTTTCTTGCACGTTCATCTTTTCCATTAATCGCTAGCCCAAATTTTCCTAGATACTTTGGATCCTGCTACTAAGATGATAAAAGGTAAATACTTAGCATGAGTTTACTTTCAACCGGCTATAAACTATACAGTTTATCATTTAGAATTGAATAACATAGTCTCTCAACTTTTAGCTTAAATTCAACAATCTATAAGCAATTCTATGGTCATTTTCTTGAATATTTAACTATCAATTTCTTCCTTTGAATGTTGAGAAATTTTGCCATTCTAGAGATATTTAGCCTGATGTTTCATCTTGTGTGTGCTGTGTTTAGTTGCTTCAGTTCAGTTCAGTTGTTCAGTTGTGTCTGAATCTTTGCGACCCCATGGACTGCAGCATGCCAGACCTCCCTGTCCATCACCAACTCCTGGAATTTACCCAAACTCATGTCCATTGAGTTGGTGATGCCATCCAACCATCTCATCCTCTGTCATCCCCATCTCCTCCTGCCCTTAATCTTTCCCAGCATCAGGGTCTTTTCAAATGAGTCAGCTCTTCGCATGAGGTGGCCAAAGTATTGGAGTTTCAGCTTTAGCATCAGTCCTTCCAGTGAACACCCAGGGCTGATCTCCTTGCAGTCCAAGGGACTCTCAAGAGTCTTCTCCAACACCACAGTTCAAAGGCATCAATTCTTCGGCATTCAGCTTTCTTTTAGTCCAACTCTCACATCCATACATGACTACTGGAAAAACCATAGCCTTGACTAGATGGACCGTTGTTGACAAAGTAATATCTCTGCTTTTTAATATACTGTCTAGGCTAGTCATAACTTTCCTTCCAAGGAGTAAGTGTCTTTTGATTTCATGGCTGAAGTCACCATCTGCAGTGATTTTGGAGCCCAAAAAAGTAAAGTCAGCCACTGTCTTCACTGTTTTCCCATCTATTTGCCATGAAGAGATGGGACCAGATGCCATGATCTTAGTTTTCTGAATGTTGAGCTTTAAGCCAACTTTTTGACTCTCCATTTTCACTTTCATCAAGAGGCTCTTTAGTTCTTCTTTGCTTTCTGCCATAAGGGTGGTGTCATCTGTATATCTGAGGTTATTGATAGTTCTGCCAGCAATCTTGATTCCAGCTTGTGCTTCTTCCAGCCCAGCATTTCTCATGATGTACTCTGCATATAAATTAAATAAGCAGCATGACAATATACAGCTTGACATACTCCTTTTCCTATTTGGAACCAGTCTGTCTCCATGTCCAGTTCTAAGTGTTGCTTCCTGACCTGCATATAGGTTTCTCAAGAGGCAGGTCAGGTGGTCTGGTATTCCCATCTCTTGATGAATTTTCCACAGTTTCTTGTGATCCACACAGTCGAAGGCTTTGGTATAGTCGATAAAGCAGAAATGTTTTTCTAGAACTCTCTTGCTTTTTTCAATGATCCAGTGGATGTTGGCAATTAGATCTCTGGTTCCTCTGCCTTTTCTAAAACCAGCTTGAACATCTGGAACCAGCTTAAACAGCTAAATTTAGTTTCTTAGTTTTGTCCAACTCCTTTTTGACCCCATGGACTGTAGCCTGCCAGGCTCTTCTGTTCATGGGGATTCTCCAGGTAAGACTACTGAAGTGGGTTGCCATTTCCTTCTCCAGGGGATCTTCCCAACCCAGGGACTGTACCCAGGTCTCCCACATTGCAGGTGCATTCTTTACATCTGAGCCACCAGGGAAACCCTGTTTTCAGCTTACTCTACTTTAACTATAGTGTGACCCTCATAACTCTCCTGAATTTCTCTCATTTATTTTTTCAATTGTTTTATCATATCTTTTTCAGTTTATTTAAATTGGGACCCATATTTTATTTCTTACTGTGGATTTCTTCTCCTTTCCTTTATTAATACTGAAGTTCTTGCTGCTTCAAATATCCTCAGTTCTCTTCCAATTTTCCTGTCCCTGAGACTCTTAATTCCAAAGGTCAGTTTTATTTTTTGATGAGGCCTTTCAGTTTTCTATTTTTCAGAATCATTTGGGATTTTTATTTTATGGAATAAGTATATTAATATTTTTAAAACCTTTGCTAGCTGTATTCTTTGAAGAAACCAAAAGTTCTTTAAACACATAAATTCCCAAGTATGTCTTTATAGATAAAATATTGAGACAATATACTGACTAGTTCTCTTGGTTATTTTTTTTTCTTAAACACATCTCTTTATTGTTTACAATATTTTCTCATTCAGACTTAACATATGTTTTCATTTGTTTAATAGAATTTGACAATGTAATGATAATGGTGTTCTAATAAAACTTAACTCTACTTTCAGTTTTCTGAAGCCTTCAAGTACCTTAGTCTTGTCACTGCTATAAGTCTGATGTTTAAGCTTTTAGGACATCATTTTGAGAAAATGAGTGTTCTCATTTTTAAGGATTTGGATGCAGTTAGCGAACATATACATTGCAACAAGGATGTCTTGAACATGCTGTGTCTGGACTAAATAGACACTTTTTTTCTGTTAGTGACCCAATAGAATATCATGACTTTTCCCTTATATATTTTCATAATCTATGTGCTATGTTTAGTCACTCAGTTGTGTCCAACTCTTTGTGACCCCATGGACTGTAGCCCACCAGGCTCCTCTGTCCATGGGAATTCTCCAGGCAAGAATACTAGAATGCATTGCCATGCCTCCCTCCAGGGGTTCTTCCCAACCCAGGGATTGAACCCAGGTCTCCCACACTGCAGGTGGATTCTTTACCCTCTGAGCCACCAGGGAAACCCATGAATACTGGAGTGGGTGGCCTATCCATTCTCCAGGGTATTTTCCCCACCCAGGAATTGAACTGGGGTCTCCTGCATTGCAGGAGTATTCTTTACCAGCTGAGCTACCAAGGAAGCCCTTCATAACCTATAAGTATATTTTAAAAAATAACATTGGATATTAATAAGAATAAAATTCTTACAATGCAATATAGTAAATATAGTATAACTGACCTGGAATAATGTGGGTATGAACTGTGAGGGTCTACTTATACACAGATTTTTTTTTTTTTTCCCACTAGCAAATACTATAATACTATGGTTCTATACAATCCGTGGTTAGTTAAATCTAAGGACACAGAATTGAGGATAGGAAGGGACTAGAGTATAGCTAGGGCCAGAATGGTTTTTCAGCTGTGATGGGATTAGCACCTCTAACTCCTATGTTGTTCAGGGGTCAACTGTGTAGTATATTGTTTGGGTATGTGTGTATATATATTGTGTGTGAGAAGTGTGTTTGCATATATATATGTATGTATAAAGAAAGCATCGGAAAGGAGGTATTCAGATGTGAGCACGATTATTTATGAGTGTCATGATTATGGGTGAAGTTAATTTTTTTTCTTTCTATGTTTTGGTATTTTTCAAAATTTCTGAAAATGAACATGTAATACTTCCATATGAAAAAAAAATGGTTTAAAAGTAATCAGCTTTAAAAAATAAAAGTCTAAAATCATATAGGTAGCTTGTTTCTATCCTAAATTCTGAATTTGAATTGTGATTTGGGATCAATTTTATGTTTTCTCAAAATATCATGAGGGCAGATAGGCATTGACCTTTTCCTTTTATTCAGGGATTGTTTTTATCTAAAATTTGTAGTTCTATTTTTGTTAAA